>JAIGNY010000703.1:780000-835000 GCA_020152595.1 Chiridota heheva
ACAGATCACAATGTGTACAAATTAGTGATAAAACTTCTTCACCATCTAAGCTTGTATATGGTGTGCCGTAGGGGAGTGTACTCGGTCCGATTTTGTTTTCCATTTATACTAGTTCTTTTGGTAAAATTATATGTAAATATGATCTTCATTACCACTTGTATGCCGATGACACACAATTATATATTTCGTTTATTCCCAATCAAGCTGAAGCAAATATTGCACTGCATAAACTTGAATCATGTATCGTTGAATTACGCAAGTGGATGTCCTCCAACTTTTTAAAGTTAAATGATGATAAAACTGAAATTATTGTTTTTGGTTCCAAACGTCAGCGTAACAAATTTAACCTCCCTTTTCTTCAAATTGGTAATGCTCAAGTATGTGTAGCTTCTAAAGCTCGTAACCTTGGCTCCATTTTTGATGCTGATATGTCAATGGCTGACCATATCTCTGAAATTTCTAAATCTTTATAATTTCATTTACGTAGCATAGGACTAATCAGAAAATATTTAACAATGACTGCCACTAAACAACTAGTTCATGCTTCTGTCTCTTCCCGCTTGACAATGACGACGAGTGAACAAACAATTACAACGACGGGGTCGTCGCCTGCGTATTCGGTTATGATAGTAACAATGCTATCACGAAACGCTTAATACGACCTGGACGAGAACACACACAGGTACGACGTACGGACAGACATAACATTGACAACCAAGTCAATGTCCACGGCCTTTGATAACCAGTTGTGGTACAATGGCGTTGTCTATCCAACTCAGGCTTAAACCCAGGGCCTCGTGGTCTGTAGACAGGTATGATAACCGCTACGCCACAGTAGGTAGACCTACTTGATATGGGTAACTCTTTTTTATATGGTCTCCCAGTCAATCATATCAAACGTCTCTCCCGCTTACAAAATATTGAGGCCAGGATTGTTACCCTAATTAAACCAACTGAACACATTACTCCCATTTTAAGGAATTTGCACTGGCTACCTATTCATCATAGAATTGTTTTTAAAATACTTGTTTTTGTGTATAAGTCTACTCATGCATTGTCTCCCACATATATTTCTGATCTTTTAATCCCATATAAGTCTCCCCGCCACTTCATGCGTTCTAATTTCAAACTTCAATTAGCTATTCAACGTACTGCTAGAACATGGGGTAAACGTTCATTTTCTTTTGCTGCCCCCTTTATATGGAACAGACTTCCAGACAACATCAAACTTAGTCCTTCCCTCAATTCTTTTAAATCATCATTAAAGACATTTCTCATGTGTTCTGATTCTGCTAACTTTGAAGCTTATATTTGTTCTTGTATGTATGTATTTTGCAGTATTCTTAACTATTTTTTTTTTGTTCACATTGTTTTGCATTCATTGTTGTGTCGCTGCACCATGAGCATCACTTTTGATGGATACTGGTGCATAACAAGTGTTCATTATATATATATATATATATATATATATATATATATATATATATATATATATATATATATATATATATATATATATATATATATATATATATATATATATATATATATTATGTTTATATATATGAATATATATATATATATATGTTTATATATATGAATATATATATATATATATGTGTGTATATATATATATATATATATATATATATATATATATATATATATATATATATATATATATATATATATATATATATATATATATATGTGTGTATATATATATATATATATATATATATATATATATATATATATATATATATATATATATATATATATATATATATATATATATATATATATATTCAATTTATATATATATATATATATATATATATATATATATATATATATATATATATATATATATATATATATATATATATATATATATATATATTTATATATATATATATATATATATATATATTGTGAGCTGATCAAAAGCTAATAATCGCAGTTTCTGGAGCTTTACCCATGGGGCCCTTGTGGGCGATAATGTATGCAGCTTTTGGCATCATAGGTGGCAGAACGTGGCCAAAAATATGACTTTTTATTCTGACTTCTGGCTAAATGAAAAATATCCAATATTAAGTGATGTCGAACAAACTGAAACAAGTAAATCACGACCAATTTGAATGGACGATTTTTTAACCACATTAAGGCCATTTTTAAACAACATTTGGGCCATTTTAAACCAAATTTTAAATCTGAACAATTTTTACCTTATTTGTACTATTTAAAAAAAACTTTGGGTGACTTTGTTCCAAATTTGTGCATTTGATCAAATTTGGGCCATTTTGAAGGAAATTTGGGGAAAAGTTTTAACCAAAAATGTATTTGAATAAAATTGCCCTACTTGAATATTTCACCACACAGTTATTATTTTCAGTTTTGATTTCACACAATAAAGCACAGACCTTCGCAAGGGGGAGGAGGAGGGGAGAAGGGGGGGGGGGGCACGGCCCCATGCCCCACGACTCTGGCCTATATCACCCATTTTGTATCACTATCTATGAAAATTTGTTATCATTATGTCACACTTTTATGTGATATTGCCAGTAAGGCACATGTGTGGTGTTGCCATGCAAGGCATCTCGAAGCAGGGAGTTGCCATTGCTCCCTGCTCGAAGACTCTCACGACCAATGTCGTTCGAAAAGTCGCCGTGCCTCATCCAGTGAAACAAAATTTAGTGAAATTTCCGACAAGCAGAACTTTTAGCCCAAAATAATTAATTTGTTGGACCTATTTTTGAAGATTTTTTCGAAACTTTACATCAATTTTTCACAAATTTTGATTTCTTTAGCTTATTTTCGAGCCCCCTCCCACTACAATTTTTTTTAGATCCACCCCTACATGCATATGACGAAGTTTTATAAGCAAGATTAAATTTATGCAGGGACATGTTCCGGAAATATTAAGATTACTAATTTCCCAACAAAAATCGAAATATGTCAAGTTTCGATAAATTAGGAAATTTGATATCATTCTTCAGAATAAATTAGAAATTTAACATATTTAAGATAATGATTCAAATAGATGGGAAAAGTAGTATCATTTTTTGAATAATCCTAAAATTTATACAATTATTTGGGAAACATCGAAAAAACGGATAATTTAAGACCATAATTCCAAAAAATGTGTAAGTTTATTCAACAACATTTTCAAAAAAGTTGGAAAATTTGACAAATTCGAGAAAAGAAAACGAGAATTTTATAAACTGGTTCAGAAAGGTGGCAGAAATTAAGATCATGATTTGGAAAAATCAGAAAATATTGGAACCGGATTTGAGAAAAATCGAAAAATTTGATAACACTTTTTGAAACAGCTTTTTCAAGAATCCACACACATTTCCCCCAAATTTGTTGACTATTTGGCTCGAATGTTTCTTCATTCTCAAATATGGGTGAGGGAGGGGGGGGGGGAAACCCTCACACCTTTTCTGCCGTTTTATACAAAAACGAACCCGCTTTCAAATTCAGAACCTGGCAATGGGCCTGCAAGAATTAAGAAAAGTTACTCATCTAGTTGTCATATAAAATACAAAGAAATTCTAAAGCTTAGGATCATGCATTGAAAAGTACAATTTTAGAAACATGATAAAAAAAAATGAAAAATTAAGTTTAATTTTTTTCGACATTGATTAAATTTTGACAAATTTATTTCAGAGCCTTGAAGTGGAGTGATTGCCACCCTCCCCTTCATTTGTGTTATTGGAATTATTTATGGTAAGAACAGATAAGATAAATGCAAAACAGATTTTGATGATAAATTATAATAATTTTTATAATCATTCAAACAAAAATGGAATTTCATGGCATGATAACATTAATCCAATAGTATGAGTGGCTTTCAGGAAAACATTTTGTATTTTTTTTTTTTTTTAATTGTTCTGAACTGTTTCATCGGTGTTACAGCAAGCGGATTGCTCTTGTGAATGAGTTGATTGGTTCATTTCAGCAACACATCAAAATCTGAAAGTAAAATACACATATGTAATATACATGTACTATTTAAGTTTAAAGTTTTTTGGAAAATCGTTGGTTTAATTTTTTTTTAAATGATAATAAATAATAACTTTAAATTTAAATGGTATAAGTCAGATGGCACTTGGTAATTTAATGAGCAAGTTTAATGACAAAATCTTAATCAAAGCTGTAAAATTCACACTTTAGATTATACATGAACAAGTCTTTAAGTTATGCTTCCGGTATAGTGTCTGGCTCTATGACATGCTTTGGCTGACTAAAGTAAAAGTAAACATACATATTTATGTACACAATATTTACAAGTGGACCTGGTATATGTCAAGTGACCAAGACTGGGAGATATGACAGGTCTGGTTCATAACGTAGAGGGGGTTCAGAGGTGAGCAAATCTATAATGATGGACGGATGGCAGATGGATGATATTGTGATTGATGGATTTACCAAAAGCTTTGATAAAAGTAAAAATAAGTATATAAAAGCATAAACTGTAAGGAATGGAGCTAATAACAAACAAAATGTTAAAATTAGATGTAAATAAGATTCAGGTGGACAAAGATTAAAACTTTAGATTGTAACATGTATTTACGTTTTTAAGACTTGCATATGGTTATGATATAGACAAACAGATCAATACTTAAGATTGAAGGTTTAAGATTGGACAAATATGAGTAAAACTTCAGGCTGATATTATCTAATAATACGATGCCAACATTTCTAAAAAAGATTTGTTTAACTCAAATCAACAATAAACAGCAACATGAATTAACATAAAAAAAATGATACATTACTACATTCTTTTAAAGAGGTAGACATTTGAAAACCACTCCCCTAAGTTAAAGTACCAGCGTAGTAAGTGTCATTGGGCCAATGGAAGATCATCCGTGATGACAAATGCCTTGAACTGTGACACATTTATCTTGTACACATTGCCCTTAATGGCTAAGGGTTTGGCTGATGGACCTAAGGAATCAAAATGAAAAACATACAAATATGGAAAAATGGAAGAGAAACAAATTATGAAAAACAGAAGAAAAAACTACATAAAAATGTACAATATTCTGAAAAGCTGTACAAACCATTTGTGGCAACATCTCTGTAATTTAATTCAAAATGAAACTGTTTAAGAGGTTACGGTACTTCACCATAAAAAAAACAAGCATTAATATCAGATGACTGCAAGATTTTTTATAATAATATAATTTGTTTTCTTTTTTCATGTGTGAATTAACATTTACTTTCTCATCACAACATGATTTTTTTTAAACCTGATTTAGTCCATGCTCCAGCCAATAAGGCCCATCAGGCCAGTGCTTATGAACGCTCAGGACAGGATGCCAGTCCCCAGCTGTAATGGTACTAATTTTACAGCAAGTGGACTGGAGCAAGTAAAGTAAAATGTCTTGCTCAATGACACAATGCAGCACTCGCAAAGGGAGTCAAACTCGGTACCTTACTTACACGAGCATGACTCCTTAACCATCCAGCCACTGCACCTCTGCCTTGATCTAATAACCATCGTATAATCATGATAATTGTTCAAGAAAGTGCTGAGACTCACTAAGTGAGGGTAGTGGTGCCCAGACATCATAATATGCCTCCTAGAGGCTGGAAACACTCATGTTGGATGCACAACTCGTGTGGATATTGCAAGGTTTCATCCTCTTGGCTTTCTTGATAGCATTCTTAAAACCTGGTTGATGAAATAATATGTGTAAAATTCAGGTCAGAAATATACCATTGAATTAATTCAAATGTATGGAACCTCCAATGTGACAAATATATTCAGATGACAAAAGATTAACATAAGAATATATAGGAACAAGAGTGCATCCCACTTCCATTACCTAATTTAACCCTGCAAATTGCATGATTCCTTCCCGTTTGGGAGGTAATATAGTGGGAAATAATTTACAGAAAATTTTCAATTTGGTAAAACTTGAGATTTTTGGTAAAATATGGCAAACTTTTCTGATAATTGACAAAAATAATATGAAATTGATAGAAATGTTGAAACTTTGAAGAAACAAAACTTCCCAAAGATGGAGAAAATTACCCGAAAATCAAATATTGCCCCAAAATTTCCAAAAATGAGGGATATTTCCTGAATTTTTTAGATTTCCCAATCAACAGCAACTTAAAAGTTTTATAAAAACTTAACTTTGTGAGTTCTTTCCTCCCCTCAATGGTGCCCTTTCCTGCTAATAACCCCCCCATAAATATCTTTAAATAAACTAAAGGCTAGGTAATACCTGATCCTGAATATAAAGTTAGGCAATCTGATTTCCACTATTTGATGTAAAGCACAGCCATTATCATCAAAAATGTATAATTCAATAATTTCAAAGAACCAAAAAAATTAACCCCCTGAAGTTTACACTTCAATTTTGATTCCAGTCTAGACTTCCAACAAGATTGTCATTTGTATACGGTATTATGATACTGTGATCACATTATTTGATTGTATTTAACATCAATACAAACATTTTTAAAAACAATGCATATCTAAGAATTTTTGTCCAATTCGAAGTCTTTCAATTACATTAGTGATACACAAATAAAAGAAACTCGTTTGATTCTATTACAAATAAAAAACATATTTTTTAATTGATTTTTTTGTAGTGGGTGGGAAGGAGGGAGGGGGGGGGGGCGGGGAGAAACAAAGTCAAAGTGGAGGAGAAATCATGGCAAGATGCCCAAACATTACCACACAAAAAATATAAATTCTTACTCCCCAGTATAAAGGAACGTTTCTTCAGAGTAATAAAAGCAACGCTGGGATTGGGAGAGACTAAAGAAAACTATTTAAGAAACAATCTAATCAACATCACTATCATAAAAGCTAAAATAAGTTTTTCTTTACCAAGTGTAACAAGTAGATCAATCATCCATTGAGATGAAGACAGCGTCATGTCTGACTTGGAGAATTTGTCAAGATGCAACGTCTTGCTTGAATCAAAGCTAGGAGCTGAAGAAGCAGCCTTGAGCATTTCTGTAATAAATCAGGAAGATAAATGTGATCTTGTACAAAATGTTCCTTTAGTATCTTGTAACACACATCAACATGGGAAACTAGATGGTTAAAGAATTAGAAAAATAATAGAAATAGTGAACAATTTAAATTAATCTTCTGCAAAATAAAAATAGTTTAAGAAAGTGGGGAAGGGTACAACCTTTCATAGTAGACTTACTACACCAGTCATTTATTCACACAAAAAAGATAAATTAACACTTGAATATCTATGGAATAAGTACTTTCCTTAACTTTTTGTTTCACACAAGATAAACTTGCTCAACCACTGAACTAATTCTAAAATCTGGGGTCAGATTTGGTCAATCGTAATATAATTTTGCCAGCAAGTACTTTGTGTCTATTTACATACTGATCATCCATAAGTACTGATCACCCATAAGTACTGTTCATCCATGAGTACTGATCATCCATAAGTACTGATCATCCACAAACACTGACTATTCAAGCACTGATTATCCATAAGTACTGATCATCCATTAGTACTGAAAATCCTTAAGTTTGTATTGGCCAGCAAGTTAAATTTGTGTTAATTTACACGCTGATCATTCATAAGTATGTTTTGGAAAAACATTTGGAACTCATTCTAAGCCTTCAATATATTATTAAAAATAAAAGCTTTGACTTACTTAAATGAATCTGATCATATCTGTGAGTGAATGCTGAAAAATGGACAGGTTTTCTTTCTCCTTGGCAGTCTTTTAACTAAAGAGAAACGGTGAAAGCATAATGTTATAGGTGTTATAGGTTAAAAAATGAATAATTAAAACTCATTTAGTTTAATGTTGCAATTTTGAACATGTTTATAACTCTTCATGAAAGTGAAGGGTTGACAAACTGTTCCTCTTTAAACCCAGATATTTCTGTCAATTCAGTTCCCCTTCTTTCTGTCCTTCTTTTTAATCCAATATGAAATTCCCTTGTAAGTATTTTGATCCCTAAGCAATCCATATTAGGTGAAATGACAATGTACATGTTTCTTAAATGCACTGCAGCCTTTAAGTATCTACAAGGCTGGCTTCTTTACTAACAGAGCTTTTTCAATTTAATTATTTTAACGAAATTTTTACAGGTGGGTCAATTGATGGATAAAATGGCATTGGTAGACAGTTGAACCCCTAATGCAGCAGTCAAATGGCATATCCACATACCCCTCTCAAGCGTTCACCATTTTTCCCCTTTTTCAAAAATTTTTCTAGGTCAAGATTCACATACCTGCAATATTTTGTCCAAAACATTTGGGGTCAAGATTCACCATGGCAAAAACAAAATCTTTTAGGTGAAGATTCACCATAGAGAAAAAATGATTTCTGGTTATTTTTTACTGTTTAATTAATTAGTCAATATAGTATCACAATGTACCATTTTGTTATTCCCCGTTATCTTCTTGTATGATAGAATGAAATCTGTTTAAAATTTTATTATTTTTTAGAGTGACGCTGATTCGACATTAATGATTTGAATTCAACGCATTTCCGTCAATTAGATTAAAGAATTTGGAAAATTGTTCACCCATCTGCAATAGTTTTTAGACGAAAGATTCACCTCACTTAAAGAAAAAAAATAGTTCAAGATTCACACTATTCAAAAATATTTTAGGATAACATTCACCCAAACTTTCTATTTTTTCACCTGAAGTTTTGACATTGTAACGCTGCCGAATCTTGAAACTGCCTTGAGGGAAGGCGGAGGGATGGGGGCCGTGAAAATGGCATTTGACCGCTGCATAAAGCAAAAATGGCGTTACTGGCTTACTATTTGATAACAAAATAATGCCAAAGTTTGATGAAAGTACCCCCTGAACCATCACTACCAGAAATTTTGAAAATGTGGTGGACCAAATATAGTTCCTGGTGGGCCAAATATACAGATGTTAAAAGAGGCCTACTAGCTAATATGGTAAAACAATTAATAATTCTTTACCTGCTGATGGAGTTGAAGAGGCCTGTGTGGCAAGAAGCTGTTAGCTGCTTCCATGATGAGTTTTAGCAGAATACAACAGGTCGATGCTGCAATGGTGAGGAAAGTACAGCATGTGGGTAGTTGATCTTCAGAATGCACACCATAAACAAATAAGATTGGCATGCCATTTCATTGTACGCCATTCCAATGTATGCCATTCCAATGTACGCCATTTTATTGTACATCATATCACTGCACGCCATTCATAGTACGCCATTTCATTTTACGCCATATCAGTAGTTTTCATGGGATACACAATTTTTCATAGGCTGTCAACAATCATAACACACAGGTTATAACTTTTAAGGGAAAAATTATAAATAATCACAATTTAGAAATTTGATATAAAGATAACAATAAGTACAATACCTACCAATAACCAATGCCATCATGACAGCAGTTTGGTTTTCCACATAGAACTGCATGAGCTGCTGCATGAATTCTGTATGTCCAGCACTCTTCAACTCTTCAGGAGAGCTTTGGCTAACTGCTTGAGTATCAATGGTGGGTCTTGGAAGCACAAAGGAGTGGTTAGCATCAGATAAGCAGTGGTCAAATTTTTGGTCGTTTGTTGGAAACATGAAACCTCTAAGTGCATGCACCAACGAATGCACTCAATTTAGATACACAAGGATCTGCATCAATGTAGCAAGTGCAGTCAAGAATAGTAGTCATAGTCTCATACAGCAGGGATGTGATGGACAAGTGGCCATTTCTCTTTACAGAGAGTCCGGTCATCTTTGCACATCCAGACTGGATGACCTCTGCAGAATCCTCAAATACTTGAGTGTGAGGGTCACGGTCAGCCAGTGGTATGGTGAGGTTAATGGAGATGCGCTGTCGTGATCTGAAGTTGACTTTGTATCCGCCTATCAAATAAAAGTTCATCCAAATTTTCATTGGTGCATCAGCAAAATTATTATCATAACTATCTTGTTAAAAACCCAAGTACAGAAATAATATAAGCATACGTAGTTGTAGAGGCCCAGTGGTTAAGGAATCATGCTCGTATGCGAAAGGTACCAGGTTCTATTCTCGCCACAAACCCTGTATTGTGTCCTTGAGCAAGACACTTTACTTACTCCAGTTCACTCAGCTGTAAAATGAGTACCAACACTGCTGGGGAGTTGACCTGTGATAGACTGGCAATGTTTCAATGGAGATGGGGGTATGTGTTCTCATCCGCTTACGCCAAGGAAACCGGGAATTAGCACCAGCCTGATGGGCCTTCGTGGCTCTAGTATGAATTTAAGTATGCAATCTTTCAGTGTAGAAGGGATGCAAAATATGGCAGACAACCTATTTCCTAGCCCAGCAAATGCTAAGCTTTCCATTTAAATATACAATGTCATTCTGGGAATAATACCAGAATCCAATTATCATGTTTAGTCAACATTTTGGTGCCAATAAGTATGGATCCAGCAATTATTAGCTACATACTTAAATGCAACATGTCCCTTAACTGCTATCAAATGACAACAGGAAATATTGAATAAAATAGGAATTACAAATACCAAACTTTGAAATATTTGTTCAGTCATATTTACAAAGACTTCACTGGGGACGTCTCTGGGAAAGTTTCAGGAATGTGTGTCAATGTATCCATTTACCTTTGCTCTAATCCACAAGTTGTAAGGTTGCAGCTTGAAGTATTTGCTGTTAGCGTATTTGCATGGATGCGACTGATTTACTAGGGTCACACACCTTGACTTTTTGTTGTTACATTCTGATCCAGGGAGGTCAAATAGGTCATGGGGTATCACTAGGTACTCTAAAGCACCAGCCTATAAAATGACAAAAATTAATACACTTATGTCTCTACTGAACAAAAGATAACAACCTTTATCAAATGTTTGTAAAGGAAGAGGACATATCAACTTTGTGTGTAATAATAATTGTATTTGTTTACAAATTTTCCAGATCTGGCCCAGATATAAATTCCAGATCTGGCCCAGATATAGATTCCATATCTGGAACTTATAAGTGGGTCAGATCAACATGATCAAGAATTAGGCAGATATAAATTCAAACTTGATATGGCTTAGATCAAACTTAATCTGGAATAGAAACTCTAACACATTTTTTGTAAAATGTGTAGTTCCTTGGTTATGTTTGTATGTAAAGATCTGCAGCATCAATACATTCTTTCAACACATGAAATGAGCACAGCACCCATCATTTTAAAATAAGAAATAATAAATACAAAGAGCCCGAAGAAATCTGATTCCAAGCTCATTCCAATTGTTGTGGCAGTTTAGAAAATTATGGGGATTGTATGACAGGTAAATTGGAAAATTATGCGCATGAATACCTCATCAAATACCTCATTCGACCAAAATTAGGTGTTCAACCCCAGTTTTTCCTTTTTAAAAATGGGACCATTCAACTATAGTTTGGGGTGGGTTGGTCAATATATAGGTTTCTAATTCAGGGTTAAACACATTATTATAAGATTATATGTACTTTAAACATGTCTGAAAATTTTACAAATTTCAATCAAAGTGCACATATACATTATTATCATATTCAATGATCATAAGATGAACTTACTGTGAACATAGAATCTTCAGGATCCACATGATAACCGACTCGATGAATCAGAAGGAGGTCACTCCCAGGATGAATTTCTTGCTTCCTCTGGTCACTGTTGGAGGTCTCTTTACTGGCTGGAATCAATTCAGCCCAGACCTGAAAACAGAGATTATTAGACTTCTTTTAGGTTGAAAAAAATATGAATATGAATATGAATAGGTATGAATATGAACAAGTATGAATATGAAAATGAACGAGTGTGAATATGAACGAGTATGAATATGAATGAGTATGAATATTAATATGAATGAGTATGAATATAAATATGAATGAGTATGAATGTGAATGAATATGAATGAGTAAGAATATGAACAGGTATTAATATGAATGAGTATGAATATGAATATGAACGACTATGGATATGAAGGAGTATCAATATGAACGAGTATGAATATGAACGAGTATAAATATGAACGAGTATAAATATGAATGAATATGAACGAGTATGAATATGAACGAGTATGAATATGAACGAGTGTTAATATGAATATGAACGAATATGAATATAAACGAATATGAATATGAACGAATATGAATATAACCGAGTATGAATATTAATATGAACAAGTATGAATATGAATATGAACGAGTTTAAATATGAACGAATGTGAATGAGTATGAATGTGAAGGAGTATAAATATAAATGAGTATGCATATGAACGAGTATGCATATGAATGAGTATGAATATTAATGAGTATGAATATGAATATGAAGGACTATGAATATGAACGAATATGAATGAGTATGAATATGAATATGAACGAGTATAAATATGTATATGAACGAGTATGAGTATGAATACGAATATGAACGGATATGAGTGGGTATGAATATGAATATTAACAAGTATAACGATTTTTTGAACAAGTATGAAAATGAATAAGAACAAGTATGCTTATGAAGGAGTATGAATATGAGCATGCACGAGTATGAATATGCATATAAACGAGTATGAATATAAAGGAGTATTAATAATATAAACAAGTATGAATATGAACGAGTATGAATTTGAACGAGTATGAGTATGAACGAGTATGAATATGAATGAGTATAAATATGAACGAGTATAAATATAAACGAGTATGAATATGAATACGAAAGAGTATGAATGAGTATGAATATGAATAATAGCGAGTGTTAATATGAATATGATCAAGTATGAACATGAAGGAGTATGAATATGAACGAATATGAATATGAACGAGTATGAATATAAATATGAACGAGTATGAATATGAATATGAACGAATATGAATATGAACGAGTATGAATATAAATATGAACGAGTATGAATATGAATATGAACGGATATGAATATGAACGGGCATGAATATAAACGAGTATAAATATGAATATTAACGAGTATGAATAATGAAGTATGAATACAAACGAATATGAATGAGCATGAATATGAACGAGTGTGAATATGAACGAGTATGATTATGAATGAGTATGAATATAAACGAATATGAATAAGTATGAATATAAATATGAATGAGTATGAATATGAACAAGTATGAATATGATTATGAACGAGTATAAATATAAACGAGTATGAATATGAATGAGTATGGATAGGAATATGAACGGTATGAGTATGAACGAGTATGAATATGAATATGAACGGATATGAATATGAGCGGGTAAGAATATGAATATGAATGGATGAATATGAATATGAAGGAGTATTAATATGAATATGAACAAGAATGAATAAGAACGAGTATGAATATGAATATGAAGGAGTATTAATATGAATATGAACAAAAATGAATATGAACGAGTATGAATATGAATGAGTATGCATATGAATGAGTATGAATATGAATATAAACGAGTATGAATATAAATGACTGTGAATATGTATTTATTACAAGCAATGCCCTGGTAATGGTTAATGGTCATTAACCCAATGTGGTTTGTCTTGGAAACAAAACATTTGTTCACCAGTGATTTGCAAAAATAAAAGAATTCTTATAACTTTTTACTACTGTGCTAGAAGCAACATGTCGCACAAGTATGCATTCTTTAGATCCTAAAGGAAGACTCACATTACTGTTGAGCAACTATTCAAGAACACAAACAGCTTCATAATATAATTAAATAAATTTCTACCCTCAGTGTGCCTTGGCTCCATCCAAATGGAGAGTTGGTATTCATGTTGGCAGTTCCAATCATTTGCAAATCCAATTGGTCTTCACCAACAATCTGAACACTAACACTTGTGGCCTGGACCATAGTGGGCTCACCAAAATCATAAATATCATACCTGAAATAACCAAAAGTGGAAGTAGAAGTAGGAATTGAGTGCACTACATTATGTTAATATAAAACTGTATAATCTTATTTGGTAAATTATTAGTTCTTTGAATTTCAAGCTTCTTTACTAAATAGTTTCATGAAGGAAGATATCTCGGTTGATAAAGGCATTCACGTGCATCTATGTGAAAAACAAGTAACATTTTAATTCACACCTTAATATAAGATTAAAAGGCTGATGTAATGAAAACGAAAGACTTGATGTATACATTCAGGGAATACAGGATTAACAAGTAATATATAGTTTCAATTGACTGTGTATACATCTAGTCGTAAAAAGAAACTGTTTGGAAAAACTCAATGAGTTTTGATAAAGTCTAGTTTGACACATTTGAATATGGCCATCTGAACTGGATGAATGTTGAAAAATCAAGTTTTCTTGACCAAATTTGAAATAATTTCATAGGAATATGAAGGAATATGTTTGCACTTCACCTACCATTTCCAACCAACAATAACACAAAAGACAACATGTTTTGTGTGCATTATTGAAAACAAACTTCCAGTATTACATGCTCACCATCCATCCGGAAAAACTGTGCTACCTACTTGACACTTGGATTATAGATAATCATCCACCTATTCAAACCATTTTGGAATGACATCATGGTGATAGCATGGCTTACCTGGAGAGGATACAGAGGATACTACAATGAAGAGGACATGTCCTCAATGGTCACTTGCAGTGGAGTGGTCAGTTCAACAACTGTATCTGGATTATTGCATAGTAGAATGCCAGTCATATTGAATTGAAATCGGGTAGATATCTGTAAAGGTGAAAGCAATTTGAGAAAGTAGCATATATAAAGTAGCTGATATTTTGGTTTGGTTTGGACGTTTTATGGGGTGACTCACGCTTCTTAGCTCGTCGTCTTGTTATGTTAAAAATATTTTTGCATCATCAAAACGTTTTATACTACAATTTCTGTGTTGTGTATACTGGTCTTTTAGACTACTAACGTTACTAACATGTTACAACATTGCCTACCATAAGCTCTACGTGCAATGACCATTTTGATCATCGTTTGGCCGTAATTTCTTTCTGAAGTTTAACCCGTTTCTGTACGCTGACGTTTTGTTATTGCTGTTGTTTACTGATCTGCGGCTGTACACCGTACACGTCACCAGTATGTCAAAACGTGTATTGTGAGATATGACTAATAAGTAATAGCTAGCAATGACATAGGCCTAGGGTCTACACAGTCAAACATTTATCTGATTAGGCAAATTTATAGACATAACGTTAGGCGTAACGTTAGGGCATGAATAACGAATGCAAGTTTTTGGAAACATTAAACCTTAATATTATAGACATAGGCTTGTCTGATAAGTTATAATCTTATTGTAAAGGCTTACTTCAATATCTGCACCGATTTTGATTCTCGTCCCACCAAGACAAACAGTCGAGAATGAGATCGGTTCTTGGAAATCTGCAGGAAGCAGATCGTTGAGCGCCTGGATACAAACACTGGCGGAAGTCGCGGAAATGAAACCCAACAAAAGGCGCATAAACACCTCCGGACTCATTGCGCTAAACGATTGTGTAAAAATTTTGTCAACGAATTTCTCCTCAAGAAATTTTCTGAAGAAACTGTGTTTTAAAGTCTCTTTACAAAACTCCAAAGGAAAATTGGTAAAAAAATGGAAAATACTAAAGATAAAACACTAAAAAACGAGATGAATAATTTCAAGTAGCATAGCAGCTTCAAATATCTAAAGAAATATGATTAACAACTCTGTTTTGTTTACATGTCATATTTAGTAACCATAGGCTTAACGTTAGGCCAGAAATCGTGACGTCATTCGCCCTATACTATGTATAGTCGAAACTCTTATACCTACAGTGTTACAAAATCGTGATACTTTTTTAAGTCACCCACCCATGTTGGTTCCAAGTGAGGACAGTAGAGAGTCAAGCATTTCAAAAATAGAACATACCAAAGAAATGTGTAAATTAAATTAAAATTGTTAATTTAGATAAAATTTACAACCGATTTAATTATATCGTTACTTTTTGTGCACTTTTTGATCAATAGTCCAATAATTTTATAAGTCATTAATATTACAACTCTGATTTTGACGTCATTCATGGATCAAGTGCGAAAATTTCTTGACAAACTATGCACACACTGCAGGTACTTTTCGCGATACCGGTATGGTACGGTACGATACCAATGCGTTTATTACTTATTGTTTAACGTCTGAACATGACAGATTGAAAGGTTAAAGCATTTTAAAGGAATTACTGCCTAACCTTATCGAAGCCGTTATGCATTACGCCTAGGCCCTAGCCTACTTGGTGAAGGTCGGCCAACACCGTAGGCCTATTTAACGAATAACGATAGCGATGGCCCGGCCCTAACCACCTGTACACCCCCGATTTCGTAGTAATTGCAGTCTGCCTGTTTTATTTGATAAAATCTAAGCGTACGCAGTCAGACATGAGTGATCCTAGAGATTTACAATATTACAGTAATATTAATTAGGTGGATCTAGGCCTAGTTATTGAAGCCTAGTTTAGGCTCGGATTATCGGGTAGTATGAAAAAGGCTGATAAATTCAAGTTGCCAACTTAACCTATTCAAATTTAGATTTTGCCGTTAGACCTACAAAAACTCGATCTTGTTAGTTATGGATTTGAATCATTTTCCATCGTTTGACCGTAATTTCTTTTACTTTAACCCGTTTTTATATGCCATTGTAGGATTGCTGTTGTTTACTGGTCTGCGGCCTCACGAACGCCACCGTGCACCAGTAATGTCAAAAAGTGTATTGTGGGATATGACTAATAGCTACATTCTTGCAAGACTACATGCAAGTTACAACTTGACTAACATTAACAAGAATTTAGGTATGATTTACATCAAATTAGCTGCCCAAACCTACTTAATTTGCCTGGTGATTTGTTGTGTATACTGCTTGAATTTAAACAAAACTTGGCAAAGAATTCATGGATACTGGAAATGAAATAACTTATATTTGGATATTTGTGAAGGGAACATTATTTATACCAAACATAAGGTGAAGGCAAATAACTCACACACTAGCTCTATGACACATGCAATCATTGTTATAGTTGGGCTCATTTTGTCAGAAAAAGCTATTAACTCTTAATATCAGTTTATGTGGTTCAACCCAATGAGTTGGTAGCTTGCCATGCCCATCTCAAACCTATTAACTTTCTGGTGTTGAAGGGAATATATTAAACAGTTAAATAATTCAATTGTATGTAGGGTAAAGAAAGAATAATTTGTAAATAATACAGGAAATATACATCAATTGACTTGAATAACTGGTATAGGTTGCATGAAATGGTGTGGCAATTCAGGTTTTTAAAAACAGATCAACACATATTATTCTGCCATTAACTTCTAAAAATCTTTCCTATAAATTTCATGTACATTTATGATAGAGGAATTGGGACTTCATTGTGGAGGTAACAAATTTACAAGCTTTGACATTACAATTTTGATTTTCTGCAATGATCACCTATATAAATTTAACTTTAACAACTGCTAATCAACTTTACAAACATTCCTGACAGTTTCCTTATGAGGCATCTTCTGTGGATGAAGGTATTGACATAAGTCCTCCACTTAACACTACAGCTTTAGCTGAAATCAGCAAACTTTGGTGAAGTGATCTTAATGTAGGTATAGATATACCACAGTAGATTATTATTTCACAATATACGTTTTTAGGAAAGAAACAGAAATTAACAAAACCTGAGGTTTTCCTATGCAGTCTAACAAGTATAGACCCCCATGGTTGTAAAGTGTGGCCTATATTCAACTGAGTTAAACCTAGTAAAAAAACAGTGTGATTTTTCATGTCTGTTTACTGCAAAGAAAAGCCTGGTCTGCTGGTTTTGATGTTGAATTTTCACTTGGGGTTTGTGTCTTTTTTTTTTGGTAAAGCAGACAAAATTGTATGTATAAAAAGGGTACACTAAAATTACCATGTCATATTCTCATAACCTGACAATTGTACATTCCACTGCCAAGAAAAATCATTATACAAGTGCCTGGAGTCAGAAAACATTTGGGTAGGGTATTGTGTACTACAAAATGATATACAGGTATTCAGCTTACTAATATCTGGTACAAAATTAATTTACATTGCAAAAAATATTCGTACTCTGAAGTACAGTCAATGATTTTTAACAATCATATAACATAAAAGTTGGAATACTATTGCACTGTAATTATTTGTTCATTAGATAGCAAAACTAAAACAAATGAGAGCATAGTTAAAGATTGCCTATTAATGAGAAGAGAAATTGCATGAAGCAAAATTTTCAAGTGGAGCTTTTTAATCTTCCCAACTTGAGAGCTTGAGAAACTTTTGCAAATAAATTGAAAGCAACTTTAATAAGTTATACACATCTATTAGAATAAAATATGCAGGCTGCAATACAACATAGGGCCTATACGCCTATTCCAAAGAGTTTTATGATTATTTTTTAAGTTAAACTTTATTAATTTAGGGTTGCAATTGTTGGTAAATGACGTTGAACAGAAAAATGTAAATGAAACTGAAAACTTAAGTTTATCAAAATAGAAATAAAAGTAATATGTGAGCAATTTATTCTACTGTATCTCTACCTATCTAAACAAATTGGCACTTAACTTACTTTTACTTTGTTATACACACCTATCTGCCAGTTGGTCAGTCTGTTTAGACTTTGTTTGATGGGTGTTTTGTTGATAACCAACTATAAAACTAATTAGACCTAGACCTATATTGATCTCATGCCCACCCACCCTAGCTAACAATGCTGCGTATCAAGCATGGCTTTTTTTATCATGACAGACATTTACAAGTCAATACCATGGTAATGTACATAGCCCTAACGTTATGCTACCAAATTGCAAGTGGTTTTACACAATGTAGGCCTAAGTTACACTAACGTTACTGTAGCTTGGCTAGGCAACACAATGGCCCATGATTACCCCGGCGACGCTTTTTGAAAACAATCAATCGTTACATACATGTCTGAATAAAATAAGATTTGATAAACAACTTGTTCTTGTTCCTAAATAAAAACTAAAATTATTGCCCATATTTGTCAGCGTTTACGTCGGTCAGTAAGGTAAAACTAACGGTGTACATACGGCGTTAGCTAGCTTCAGACTGTAAACAACAACTGGCACAAATTAGATAGCACATTATGTTAGGTTTACGGAAATTGTTAAAGACATCTACTAGTTTTAATCATTTATCCCTTATCAGAAAGATTGTTCGCGTAGTATCTAACAAAAAATATACTTATCAGTTAGGCTAAGTTAGTAGATGCGATACATGCCTGTCGCCGCGCTAAAGTATTGTCGTCTTGCATGCACTGTAAAAAGAAATCGTTGTTTTTGTGTTCTTGTTAGAAATACAATGAACGTTAATCTTGGTTAGAAAAACAAGTTATGATTAAAACTAATATAAAAATAATTAATTTTCCACGGTAAAGAATTTCAATTTTTATTTTTGAGGTTAAATTTGCAGTTTGCCTATTTTTTATTGACTCCAATTTTCAATTTACCGACATATCTACTGCCCTCACTTATAAGCAACATGGGTGGAGGACGAACAAAAAATATCACGCACAGAGGTATAGAAGTTTCGACCCTCGGCCTTCGGCCTATATGTTGTATAAGGCGAATGACGTCACGCTCTCTGATATAACGGTGGAAACCGCTACATTGACTCATAGTCGCGTCGCAGAATGTTTGCGACGCACTCCAGTTTTGCGAACATTTTCCAAGAAATTTGTACTTTTTTACCTCATTCATTTTAACCTGAAAAAGTTAAGCTACATAACTAAAAAAGCTTCTAGTATGTAACTCTTAATCTTAAAAGCTTGAGCACATAAACGTACATTCAATAACTCTATACTAAAACCCGTAAAAGGAAGAAACTTTCACCTTCCTCGGTTGTTACCTTCTCACAATCGTGTGCGCCGAAGTAAATGTACCTAACTATTTCAAATTCTATCGAACATCAGCCATGCCAGCGTAGCGTAAATGTTGAACGCGTGTATCTAGGTCGCTGGCGCTATATTTATTAGTACGCGTATCGGTGTTGTGTGCCCTGTGTAAAAAAAAAAAAAAAATGGTTCCAAGAGCGTACGGTTGAATTGAAAGGGGTGAATTAATATTGGCTTACTTTTTTAATTATTTTATGATTACCAGCATGTTTTAATTACTTACAAGATTAACAGGAGAAGCGAACTATATATTTTTATGTGCCGTAAGTACAGTAATTATAGTGTAACAGGTGACGTAAATAGACAGTGTAGTCGCGATTCCACGTTAAAACAGACAGGACGGAGTCTCACTTTGTATTGCATGTAGTGCGTAGCATGTAAGGCATACAGAAGGAGATATTATCTCACTAGTGCGATACATGCGCTAAAGTGTTGTCGTCCTGCACTGTAAAAAGAAATCGTTGTTTTTGTGTTCTTGTTAGAAATGAAATGAACTATAATCTTGGTTAGAAAGACAAGTTATGATTAAAACTAATATAAATATAATTAAATTTCTAAAGTAAAGAATTTCAATTTTAATTTTTTTATGTTAAATTTGCAGTTTGCTTTTTTTTTTATTGACTCCAATTTTCAATGTACCGATATATCTACTGCCCTCACTTGGAACAAATATTGGTGGAGGACGAACCAAAAAGTATTACGCACTGAGGTATAGGAGTTTCGACTCTCGGCCTTTGGCCTACACGTTGTATAGGGCGAATGACGTCACGCTCTCTGGTCAGGTCACAGATATATAATAATTTATTATATATCTGTGGGTCAGGTCCTATGCGTTTGTTGTTTGTGAGGTAACAAGGCGATATGTTCTAACCTGAACTTCAAGAAATGATGACGTAACGGTTGCGCGCGTACTTCAACATTACGTACTAGCCTATGCATGGTATTTTGTGCAAGAGGATGCGGACTGTTCCATTTTTGGAAGAGGATGAAAATAAGTTGTTTGTGTTTATTACAGTTAATGTCGGAATAATTTATCATGGAATCGCACAAAGCTGTTGTTTCATTCCTAGAAATACAGAAATAGCTTTGCCAATAATTTTTTAAACATGCAGTGATTCATTAATTCATGCTCGAAGAAAGCAAAAACATTCTGTTTTTTTTTTCAAAGAAAAAGTTTTGAAGGAAAAGAAGTCAAATGCAACAGCTGTATATTACAGAAAAAATCACAAACAATATTACATCTTCGGGCACTATTGAACCAATCTCACAGTAAACATTAAACTGTTAAAGCATTTAGAAATTAGAACACTAGAAAATTTAATATTCCCCAAGCATTCATTTGGGGTGGGGTTTGGGTTTGGGTTGGTAAGGTGGGGGTAATTTCACCCTGGCGAATTTTGGGAAGAAAATTTCAAAACACTTTTTATTTAGTACAATATATACCTTTTTCAAAATATTCAGACAGTCAAAATACGGTAAGTCATCCTTCACTGACATTCCTTGAACAATGGGTTTGAAATATTTTGAGCTATTCCTTGTTAAAATTTCGAAGAAATTTAATTTGAATATACATGTAAAATGCAATGCAAAGCACAACACAATCTTGGTTTTACATGGTATACATGCATGTACCTCTTAAATCTGAATCAGAAGTGTAGGAACCGGGAACCATTGAAAGTTCTCCCACCCCCACTTTTCCGGAAAATGAAAAGTGTGCCCCTATTGAAAATAAAGTGTCCCTAAATTACCGTCAAAAGGTACAAGATCTTGTGGAGTTTAGGCACACTTTTTAAACAAATTTATTATGTAAATATTAAAATTGAAGTGCCCCTTTTATTTTGTTACAGAATTGAGGAGACATACATGACTTGAGATCGAGCGACCCCCCAAGAGGTCGTGCCCCCACTTTTCGAAAGGTTGAACACCTCTGGTCTGAACACAAGTTACTTTATGACTGTAAAGGAGCTCTTGGTCGCAAGTGTCAAGTGCGGTGACCTTTATGCAGAGCCAAAGGAATGTTGAACATGTTCCAATAGCACAGGTTTAATTTTCAATACTCTTGTCATTGAAAAATTATTTAATTATTCATAAGAAATAATTATAATATTAATTCGATCAATCGTATCAAAGGTTTTTGGTACGATTTGTACGAAAAGTGTGTTCGAATATTCTTGAGACTAGGAATACGTCAAGCCCGTAGCCAGTGGTGTGGCAAACGAGCCCCCTTTTGTTGAGAAAGTACGCTTTTGAAATCTAAAAATATAAGTTGCACCCGGAATTTCAAGCTTTGTTACTCTTTTATACAAAAAACGAGCGTCCTTTCAAATTCTTGAACTCCCTTTTGTGCAAATTGCCCTTTTTAAAATCTAAAAAAATAATCAGCGACCGGAATTTTTTTTTTTTCCCTTTATGCAAAATCGTACTCCCTATTCAAATTTCTGGCTACAGGCTTGCCCAGGGATGGCCATTGTCATGGCCATAGGGATACCGCCATTTTTCTCAAATACAGCCCTTTATATTCTTACTTTATTATTTAGTCTATACTATTGCTTAAAGCTTACTTAACTTATGCCATGTAAACTCTTACTCTTTGGAGATCTCCCGAACTGTCAAATGCATACGCCATGATTGTCTACTAAACAATATGCAAATTTTACCCTTTCATTTGTTATTGCTTTTGTGACCATTTAAGGATAATTCTGCCCAGAATGTAATGTTATTCAGTCAGTACCTATCCATAAACTCTTTTATTTTCGTTTCTTTTTTTAATTAAGGTTTGCGATGATAATTGATCAAAATCGGACACGTCTACGGCCAGAGGCCTAGGAAGCGATGACAGTGGCAATTCCCCCTCTCCCGTTGAAATGTTTCCAAAATTAAAAATAATTTCCCGAAAATGTTTGAAAATTTCTAAAAATTAAGGAAATATTTCGAAAATTGAAAGGAATTTCCCGATTAGCAGTAATTCTTGATGAATGTAATACACCAGTGCAATTGTTGTACTTGTTATTTTAAATCCCCCATACCCCCATACCCCCATACCCCCATACCCCCATACCCCATACCCCACCCCATACCCCCATACCCCTGAGAGGTGACTTTTCTTTTGGGAAATTTCGACTTATCTTTGATCATAGAAATTAGCGATATATCAGTATATGGACGGTCATAGCCATTATAAGTGGCTCTTGTGAAGCCTACAGGCACGAACCCCTCTCAAAAAAAAGAAGAATTTTTTTTAGGTCATTTTACTATTATGAGTTAAAATGGGTCAACTTGGTGACACGTGTTCCAGGTAGGCACCAGACTGCCAGATATTTACTTTTCGAATAATGATTTTTTTTTTTCTTCTGACAATTTTTGGAAAGTTCTGTGATTTTCCGAATCTTGGGCATTTCTGACAGAAATTGAAGAAGACAAATATCTCGATTTTTTTTCTTTCTGGAAATTTCCTACTAGAACCCCCTCCCGCCACCCTTAGCTCTGGCTGTGAATTATCACCCTTTGCAGTAACGTGGCTACGGCGCATGTGGGGTAGTTATCCCTACTATTCTCAAATATGGTCCAGATTCTAATTTGATCACTAAGTCAATTTTTGCTTAAAGATTAAGTAAGTAAAGTTAAGCATTGTAATGTTAGCCCTTATCTTTAAATGCATCTGCCGTGATTGTCAACCAAAAGATATGCAAAATGAACCCCTTCATTTGTGACACTCACTTATATTACCCCCCCTCCTCCCTGCCCCCATACATACACACTTATTTTACCCTGGCCAAGCCGCTGCCCTTTCTTCGCTTATCAGCTACAAATCAGACATGTATACAATATTTTTTCAGTATTTACCGTACCCAGAATTCCTCAACATCGTTAAGACGCCTATAAATGTTATAGAACACCTCTAAATGTTACAGACAGAAACTAAAATAAATGTTTATCCACCTTGTCATAACTGTTTTTCGTCTCTTTCGTTAACCTTTTCCGTTTTGTATGTTAAGTAAAAAGCAATAAACCACCAAAAAGGGGTTTTCGTCATACAGGTCTCATCGGTGATCAATTCTTAAATTCAGAATAAAGAAATAGAATATGAAAGTGTTTGGAAAATTTATAGTTCACTTAAAATGAAACGAAATTTGAAGGAAGAATCATGGTGTTGTTTGAGGATAATGACGTTAATGTTACCAAAAGTATCCTCGAGGGTATAACCAATATTTTATGGCGAAATATTCTTTAAATCAACTAAAAGGAAAAACCCTGCAGAGGGAGTCATTTAGCCACAAATGCAAGCAACAACCATCAGTTTAATTGAACAATTTTACAATAGTGGTTTTCCCTTTTTGCTTCCCTCTACATGTCATGTAATGTAGTTATTTTTAAAATCATGCAAGTTTACTTTGAATGTAAAAATTATTTATTTAACATATTCCTACTGTTTCCTTCAAACAATTCTTAGTTTAGCAGCTAGTCTGATTCTTTGCTGGAGGAGATAGTGTTGCAATAAAACATGTGGAGGGGGAAGCTTAACTCCCAAGTTTGAAATTCCCAATTAGGGTCTTAAATGACATTTCCCTGCTCATAGCTAGGTTGGGACTAAAAGAGGTTGGTTGGGACAAAAAGTGGAAAGCTGGGGCAAAAAGAAACAGGTTGGGACAAAAAGAGCAGGTTGTGGCAAAAGAGTCGGGTTGGGGCAAAAAAACGAAACAGGTTGGGCCAAAAAAAGGTGGGTAGGACAAAAAGAAGCATGTTGCGGAAAATTGGAAGGTTGTGGTCAATAACGGAAGGCTGGGACAAAAAGAGGCGAGATGGGGCAAAGGGAGGAGGGTTGGGACATAAAGAGATGGGTTGGGGCAAGAAGCGGATGGTTGGGGGAAAAGCAGATGGTTGGGGCAAAAAGCGAGTGGTTGGGGCAAAAAGCGAGTCGTTGGGGCAAAAAGTGGCAGGTTGGGACAAAAAGCAACAGGTTGGGCAATAAGATGCGAGTTAGGCGAAACGAGATGGGTTGGGGAAAAAGAGGCCACACCCCAAAACAAAATATTTTGGAGTACTTTCTTCAACATAATGCAACTCTACTCCCTTCCCCCTCCGAGTCTGTCAAGCTGCTTGATACAAAGTAAACATATAAACAGGAGGCATAACTTTACATTTTTCAAGGTGGCCATTGCATGAATAAAGGGTGAAGGGTCTAAAGTTTCCAACCGATTGGTTATCTTCACGTACTCCCCTTACCCCAAAATACAATTGAACATTGATTTGAAATCAATATAAAAATTCAACTTAGGATCAAAAATAATTCAGAAAATTTAGGATCATCAGTCAGAAAAGATATATGACTCAATTTCTTTTAACTTTTGTACCATTAGTACGACAAATTTTGTGACATGAAACAAATATTCTCACAAGCTTTTTCTGAGGATTGGCGGTGACAAGAGATTGCCCCTGACGCTCTTACAGTTATGCCCTTGCTTTAAACTCCTTAAAAAGTGTAATTTGATGTAACAAAAGAGAAGAAATGAATAAAAATGATGTGTAAACAGCATTTATTAATAAAATGTTCTTTTTTTCAAAGTGTACATTTGCAAATACCAAACAGGTGTAAACACTCCCAATAGATATAAAAATCCATGAATTTGAATATAAGAATTGATCTGGTAAAGTTGCATCTGTTTGCACAGCCTCTATTTTGTTATTGTTGAAAAATGAAATAATCCATAACCATGTGAAAATGATTAGAAGCAGCAGTTGCAATCACCTGAAAACATGTTTGTGCAGAAACTACTTCCAGTCTTCAAATCTACAACAACCGAAATTGTCTTATAAAATTGTAAACATAATTCAATCTCTAGCAAGCTAGTATCAAATTGATTAGTTCCTAAAATACTTATTGCTATTTAGGATCCTAAAAAAACATCCTAAAAGAAAAGTCAAGGGCTTCAGAAGGAAATTCCAGTTGAAAAGTTACAAATATCTACCTGCCCTCCCTGCTACTAAAACAGTTTATGACTTCTGGAGATAAATCCAGTTTAAAAGGTTAAAATATTAATCTATTTCATTGGTACTAAAAGTCACTCTGTAGTTCCAAACAGAAAGTCATTCACTTTTAAAGAAATATTCTCATGTTTTTTTGTTGTAATATTCCCATATTTTTTGGTAATATACCCATGTTTTTTTTGTAATAATCCCATGGTTTTTTGTAATATTCCGATGGTTTTTTTGTAATATTCCTATGGTTTTTTGTAATATTCCCATGTTTTTTGTAATATTCTCATGTTCTTTTGTGATATTCTCATGTTTTTTTTTGTAATATTTCCATGGCTTTTTGTAATATTCCCATGGTTGTTTGTACAATTTTATTTGAAAGAGCATACTTCTTGAGCCAATTTGGTACAAAAACCAGGTTGATATTATATTCTGTTCAGGAGATAAATATTTTTAAATATTTTATAGTTTTTGTACAGTATGATGAATTCGTGTTTGATGATGTCGTAGAGACAATTCCATTACAAATGTTTACATATTTCTTTGAATGTTAATTGGTTGCTTCTGTATGATTAGAAACAATTTTCTAAAGGTTATTGAAGTAGGGTATATCTGGCAATGTATATAAATACTCAACTTTCTGCTTTATATTCTTTACGCTTTGAAAGATTTTTTTTCTTCAAGGTTTCTTTAGATCAAAGCTTTTTTTTCAAACTTCACCAGATTCTCAACGATGAGGTAACTGGAAAAGAAACACGCAATCACCAACATGATAATACGATTTGTCAAAATTATTTAAAAAAATCATTTACACATTTTGGGTAGTCCTAGTACTTTCAGCAATGAGAATTTTGTAAACTTTATCCAAATTTAAGTACTGTAAACTTGTAGCTTTTTTCTGAAAAATAATCAGACAATCATAAACAATTGATGTCTGTGAATGTTCACTGAGTGAGTATTCCATGCAGTTTTTGATAGAAGACCTTTTCACCTAATATGTATACACCACTAAACAAAAAAAGTAGGTTCTAAAGAAATAAAACTGTCATGAACAAAACAAGAAAATGAAAACAAATTATAACTTTAGTTTTGAGTGTTATCTGATGTGACATTGACCTTTAGCACCAACTGAAATTTCAAACCCAAATTTAATGTAAATGAATAAAATATGAACAAATTAACCTTTAACAAAAACAGCACAGAATAATGCTTCTAGACAACATTTCATAAATTTACCACATGTCAAACCCAAACATTTCTTCAAAGTAGTTTCACAAAGATGAACACTATAAACAATTGGGTACATGAATGGAAACACTTTAAAAAAAAAGAAGATAGTCTATGTTTGTGGCCATGGCCTTAATTCTCATCTGAAAAGTGGTGTCAGGAGGAGGGGGGGGGGGCATGACCTCTTATCCAAAAAGTGGGGGGCAAGAGGAAAATTTCCTCAAAATGTACTGAATTTTTAAAATTTTGCTAAAAAGTGTGTGGGAGGGGGGGAAGGAAACATGTCCCCGGGAATTATGGCCCTGTTTGTGGCTATTTTGCCCTTTGATGAATATAATAACATCTGTCTTGAAGGAATACTTATCAAAAAAAATAGTAGGAATATGAAAATGATATTTAAATCAAGCTCGATCTTTTAAAATTTGAAAATCCTATCATTTCAATGATACCAAGACTTTCTTCAAAAAAATATACTGCATTAATATGAAAGGGATGTGTTCTTGGGTCTAAGAGGACGATGCACCCCCCCTCCCCTCCCTTCCCCCTCTTCTCACCCCGGCCATTGAATACACCACTTAAAGTTACAACATGATGCTTGTGCTGCAAAACTTGCAATTGGTTTTTGGTTATAAAAGGGAAGACAAACTTATGTGCAAATGAATACTGCAATGCCTAATAAATATTCAGTAAGGAAAATCAAAATAGAAATTAAACAGGAATGACTCATCTGTAAAAGATATGTGGGTGCTTGAAAAATAACTTCATCTTAAATACTTAAATTATTCCAAACTTAAATCTAATATATTACTGTGATTATGTGGAAAAATATGTTAAACTTCTAATAGTTATTTCTAGGAATGTTGCACAGATCCATATCTAAATGGGTAAGCAATATATTATCATTTTCTGCATTAAATATGAAGTATATACAATAGTACCAATGTATGATTAAAATCTTTTGAGCAAATACCACCATATTTCAGTAAGCTAGAGAGTTCTATACATCCAATTCTACAAAGTAAGTATATGTTTAACGCCCCTTTGCATTTATCGTTTTTACTCTGACAGTATCACTAAAACTACCAAATAAAAAGCTGCTGAAAACAGGCGAAGATGTTTTTTTTACTTGAAGCGACCCTGTCGAACAACTAACTCCTTTGGAGTTGTAGGGAAATTGGCATGGGGTCCACTTTTACGATCTACAGTAACATTGTTCCAGCCCTGCAAAATTGCAAAATGCTTTGGCCCATGGGGTTTTCCGTCCCTTCCCCTACTGTCATGCCGCTGATGCCAATGTAGTCAAACCTTAATTTGACAAGTCTGTTTCATTGATCTCTGTTTTTGTTGCCAATTAATCAACATGCAAGCAAAATAAGTAAAAAAAAAACATTTCCAGTCATTCTAATAATTCCTATGAAATAAATCATGCAGAATATGATGAGTTGAATATATACAATAAATTGAACATTACTTCATACCATTTTTTATGTTCTCATCTTCTAAGTAAGAAAATACTTGCCACCATTTTTTATAATATTATCTGAGTACAAGAGTCAGTAATAAATATTTTTGAAGCACCTAACTGTAAGACATGAGACATTTTTAAATAATATTCAAATAAAGCATGAAATAAAGCATCTCATATTTTTCCTTTCATAAAAAGTACTTTAAAGCACTTTTGATGTTACTTTAAAGTACTTTTCGTTAACTTTTAGGAAGCACCAGAAAATCAGATCTTATTTGAAAAGTTAAAGGGCCAGTTCTCGTGTCAATGTTGCAAAAACTATGAAATACAATTCAACATTTCTAATTGGCAGATCATATTTACACAACTACTGACAAGCCAATCAAAAACAGAAGTGGAAGTGATGTCACTGGCATGTACCAGCTTTACTCGTGCTGTGTCAAGCAACTTTCTTGTGGCGAGATTCCTTATTAAGTACATGGCACACATTGCATCTTTTTCCTATTTCCTCTGTAATCAAGGCAAAACGTTTTGTAAACTTTTAAAAAAACTTTTGTAATTACTCCAATAAAAATGTATTTTGTTCAGTTTGGCTTCATCAATGTGCATGTTATCAATCGGTACTATTTTGATCAACTCGGTACTATTTTGATCAACTCGGTACAACAAGCGCTACTCTTAAAGGTGTATGGACAGGTACAGATTTTATATTAATCAGGAAGAGCTTTGGATTCTGAACAGAGTTGTCTTTAAATTACAAACCAACACCAAATAAAATTACAAATCAAAGCTTGAATAATTTCTGTATATAAAAGTAGTAATGTATAAAAGAGAAGACGGTTCATCAGTAATGCAATTCCTTAGACTGATTCTAAATTTTTTCCACTGAAAATTATCAGGATTATTTTCACAGGCTAAAGGTTGATTAAGGGTATGATGGAGATTTAAAACCTCTTAGTTATATTAACATGCTGCCATTTAATGCCGGAAGATTGGTGAATACAAAATACAAAATAAAAAATGTTCAGATAAGGAAATTATGTTCTCTTTTTCTGATGTCCCAATTTTACCACAAAAAATTACATAATTTTGTTATACATGTAGTTAAGACCTTAAAATTCAAAACGCTGTAAAATCACCAATTTGTATGCAATTCTAGAGAAACCACTTGCTATTTTCATTGTTGACAGCATATTTACTTCCCAGCAAGCTGAAATTTGATGCTATCTATCCATAGAAGTTTAAATAAGGAGATCAATATTTCAACCCTTCTGCATTGTTTGCTTTGTAGTATAGTTTATTAAAATCCACAGCCTTTTCTCCTGCTGTACTTTAAGGTAACTAAAGTGGGCAAGGGCGTAGGAAGGGGCTGGGGGCTTTAGCGCCAAACATGCCCAAAAAACCATGCCAAAAACGAGGCTTTTTTGGTATGGGGTCGAGGTCCTTGGAGAAATAAAGCTTCAGCCCCCCCAAGAAAAAAATTGTTCCTATGCCAATAAAAGTGGGTATTCACTAACCCACAGGGATCAGAACAGTACCTAATGATTTGACAATTTGGAAATAACGGGAAGCACTTTGGAAATAAAAGGTTTAGTTCAATACTTAAGCAACTTCATTTAAAACAAAAGAGGATTGAATGATGAAGATATCTTATTCTGTTAGGGATATATTAAAGTTTAACTGTGTGCAAAGTCTACTGTGGAGCATGAGCAGCCTTATCCTCGCTTTCTTAACAATTGTTACTTTACTTTACTGAAAATTAGGCCATTTTACTATTGAATTTTTCTTCTCCAGATTCATTTCCTTATTAGATTCCCCTTTGCCACTTTCCTGACATATCCAATGCTTTTTAATTCATGAAATATCAGGAGAAATACAACTAGTATGATTTCTTTCATTTCTATGCAAATAAGACATATTTTCAACTTAAATATCTCCATAAGGAATTAGAGATTTTTGAATATTTTCTTCTTCGTTTTGTTTCTTTTGAATTCCTCTTCCATAGAGATGAATTAACTAGACCACTGAATTAATATGTTAAGGTTTAATCTTCTACACATAAAAAATTTTTCATGACATACAATTATTCAAGAGTGTGAATATGTTTAAAATTTTAAAATAGGGTTTATTACAAATACAATAATTACATGATAATTAAATGTGAATAATATTTGGTTTAATTGCTTTGCATGATGGAAAACTAAGCAACAAATACTGAATAATGTGACCTAAAATGATACCAAACCTAAGTTTCTAGCTACATATAAAGCAAATAATCAAAAACATTTCCTTTTTTATCAAGCAAAACCACAAATAAGGTTTTGATCAAATTATGCACCAAAGGTAACCAATGAGTTGTATATTTTAATATTTCAATTCTCACTAAATAAAAAAGAAATTTCACACTTTCCAAACTTTTGCAATCACCTGATGAACAATAAAAATATTTTAAACTTTATTACTTTTTACCTAACTACGAATGGAATATTCTTTTAAAACATCTTACCTTAATACAAATGGAATATCTTTTTTGTTACCTGTGGAATTGTGTAACCCTAAAATAAGTCTTTATCCCTCACACAATTGACTGCATCTCAGCTCTCTGATCTGTAAACTACCAACACTGCTCTGGAATTTAGAGGTACTATGTACCATTCATACTTCAAAAAATATAGCTCTGCATCTGTTTAACAACAAAAGTATTTTGTATTTGATCTATTCTTACCTAGCTACAAATGGAATATTCTATTATAACTTCTTACCTTACTACAAATGGATTTTTTTTTTTGTTACCTGTGAAATTGTGAAACCTTAACTTCAATCTTTATCCCTCAAATAACTGACTTTTAGTCTCAGCTCTAAGATCAGTAAAATACCAAAACTGCTCTGGAATGCACAGGCACTAATCTACAATTCATGGTGTAGGTAGATTTCGTATTTAACATCCCTTTCTCAATACCTAAGGTCCAGGGCTGTTTAATAAACCAGTTGTGAAGCACTGGTGAATAAAGACCCACCGGGGATTAAACCCAGGACCTCTAGATTGCCAAGCTGATGCTATGACCGCTAGACCACAGAGGTCTATAAAACCCAAAACTTCTGAATACAAAAAACAGCTGAAGCTCTGCATTCATCAACACTATTTTGTATTTTATCACTTTTTACCTAGCGACAAATGGAATATTCTTTTGTTACCTGTGGAATTGTAAAACTTGAACTTAATTCAAGATCCTTCGAACAACTGAATTTCAGTCTCTCAGTAAAATACCAACAACACTTTGGAATGCAGAGATATTCATCTCCCATTCATACTTTAACATCAAAAACCTATAAACATACATTTGATAAATATCATCTTTACATACACTTAAAATATGATACAAGGAATGTGCTTTCAATCTACACCACGCTGTATAAAATATTCAAATATTAAAAAGCAAGTACAAATCACAAGGTTTTGAAAGACTTTGCACCAATAGTAGCTAAATCACCACCATTATGAGTACTTCCTGCAAAATACACCTCAGCACAACAACTCACCAAACAACAAATATCACTTTTACAACAAGTTTTTTCCCTAAAATCCTTAATTCTGCCACACTTTCTCCTTATGTACTATGATTCTTCTCAGCAACTACTATCATAGTTACTCACTCAAAATAAATACTAATACGCACCTTCCATTCTTTTAATTTGAAACAGCTAGAAGAAAACATGAATTATTCATTTTGTTCCACTTAAACTTTGTATTTATAATTTAATCTTTATGTTCTTCCATACTGACTTTAACTTGCTATGTTAAATGGTTTGCAACAATTGTCAGTAATTTTCTTCCGTTCACAAATAATAATAATAATTTCCAAAATATATCATTTTAACCCAGAATCAATGCATCATATGATACGTATCGTACAGAAGGTACCTTGCAAACCATTTCATACCTTTTTCTTTAAAATTTCAAGTAGAATATTTATTTAATAATTCTAATATAATATTTGTCTATATGATGCCTCAAATTTTGTTTGCTATTTGGTGGTAATTCTCACAATTACCACCAAATTAGTGAAACAAATAGCACAAAGTTCAGTAACCAATAGAAAATTGCATATTGTGAAAAAAGGAATTTAATTGAATATAAACATTTGATCTTAAGATGGAATACTACACAGCAGCGTTCACACTAGAATTTCAAATTTTAGGGTGGGGAGGAATTTTTCCCCCTTTCGGTAAATTTGGGAGGGGGGGGTTGAAAAAAGAGGGGAAACTCAAAATGCTCAAATCTTCCAACATACAAAGGTTTCTTTGACGTCATAACTTATTGCTAAGCAATTTCTTCAATCTAATGCTTTTTTGCTGAAATCTTAAAAGTAACCATCATGGGTAAAAATAGGTTCATAGTTCATACATGTATCATGCAAAAGAGAAAGAAAAGTCAAATAAATATGTAAAACTGAAGAAAAGTACTGCTTTTGGGTCTTTCTATTGTAGATAAATAAGAATAAATTTACATTAAGAAAAATAAACAGCAATCTGGAAAGATAAACCCCAAACAACAAGGTTATGGCCTAAGCTGTAGCACTGCAACTGTGATACATGAAGTAGTGCAAAAAATATTGTAGAGTATTTTAATTTTGGGTCATTCTGTTTTCTTCGCGAGATTTCCGCCAGTACAATTTTTTTTTTTTTTAGGGTGTGGGGGCTGATTTAATTATATTTTGCGGGAATCCCGCATCTCCATGTGAACACTGCTACACAGACACCATGAGACATTTGTATAATAAGGACTTTCATTTCAAAGGCTTGGCATGTCAAGGAAATAAACACAAGATAAATCTGCATGAAAGCAGTTCTTAAACCAAGGTAACACAGTAAAGTTTGTTTAAAGTCTTCATCTGAATCAAGTTCTCTCCTTAAAATATGTCAAAAGATGCTTTAATTAAAGGACCCTGGAAGCAGTCACAATATACATTTCTTATTATACTTTCATACTCCACTGTACTAACCACACCATTATTAATTTATATCGTTTGGGCAAAGACTCTCATTTGCAGGAAAAGTACATCCCTTTTCATGGCAAACTATTGTTTTTACTTCTATTCCTGTTTGGTTTTTACAGATAGACAACAGAGATACAAAATTAACTAGTTTTTTATATGTGATGAGAAAGATAGTACAGATGCAGAAACAAATTCTAACTTACAAAAATAATAAATACAGCACCTATGGTACCTTGTTAAGTACTGTTTATATTTCTCTCTAATTTTCATTATTCCTGATCCTTAGCATTGAATTCCTCATCATATTGATCACATGCAATCAATCAATCAATTGATCAAGCTACTAATCAATCAATTGATCAACCTACCAATCAACTGATTAATCAACCTAATAATCAATTGATTGATCAACCTACCAATCAATTGATTGATCAACCTACTAATTGATTGATCAATCTACCAATCAATCAATTGATCAACTTACCAATAAATTGATTGATCAATCTACCAATCAATTGATTGATCAACCCACCAATCAATCAATCACTGGCATTTGTAGATCACACAACAGTATAGAAAAGTAAAAATCAGACTGATCCTTCTTCATGATTCCTGATCATCAGCTTTTGAAAAATGACATTTGACTTCTTCATCACAATGCTTACAACCAATCAATTAACCAATCAATCCATTGATAAATCAATCAATCAATATATCACTGGCAATTGTAGATCCCAAATCGATATAGAAAATATATCAGATTTTTGATCGTTCTACAACTGATCTTCTTGTTCATAGCTCATCATGAACAGCATTCTTTCGAAATCGAGGATGTGTCTTTACGTGGTAAGCAGCATTTTTCACGATTCTCAAGAATTCCTTGACATCAAAGCTGTAATCGCAAAACTTGCTGTGAAGGCTATGTAATGATGGGTGAGGAGCCTATGAAAAAACATATAAAGCACCATTTCAACACTGGTCAGATATGATATTATTATTGAAATATGAATTAAGTTGTAAATACTAACTAGCAAATCCAACAGAATCTTACAAATATATGGACATGTGACAGTAACACTTGCTAAATTGCTGCAAAATCTGTTTAAAATTGTGAAATTAGCAGAAAATTTCAATACTAATTGGTCAAAAGTTAAAACATTTTACAGTATTTTGAAATCTCAGATATCAATATGCAAATTTGTGATGTAAAACAATGCAACCTTTTGTTTTCTTCGGAAAATCCTTTGCAAAAGGTTTCATCAATATTGGTTACAAATTCACCATTTTACAGCAGTTTAAAATTTCAAGCATCAGTATGTAAATTTGTGATGTATAACAGGGCAACCTTGGTGTTTTTTGTAAATTATTTGTCTATCAAATGTCTGTTATATTCATTAAGGTGGTGCAACAAATTCTGACCCAATGTTGTTTAGTCTTGCATACCCCATCAAATCCTAGTACTATTACAACTTCTCACTATTTTTAGTGACTTGAGAATAAGGATGTTTGTTTGGTGAGGTTTGACCACACCATGACAATGATGGTCAAATTGACCGCACCATGACAATGATGGTCAAATTGACCGCACCATGACAATGATGGTCAAATTGACCGCACCATGACAATGATGGTCAAATTGACCGCACCATGACAATGATGGTCAAATTCACCGCACCATGACAATGATGGTCAAATTGACCGCACCATGACAATGATGGTCAAATTCACCGCACCATGACAATGATGGTCAAATTCACCGCACCATGACAATGATGGTCAAATTCACCGCACCATGACAATGATGGTCAAATTGGCCGCACCTTGACAATGATGGTCAAATTGACCGCACCATGACAATGATGGTCAAATTGACCGCACCATGACAATGATGGTCAAATTGACCGCACCATGACAATGATGGTCAAATTGACCACGCCATAACAATGATGGTCAAATTGACCGCACCATGACAATGATGGTCAAATTCACCGCACCATGACAATGATGGTCAAATTCACCGCACCGTGACAATGATGGTCAAATTCGCCGCACCATGACAATGATGGTCAAATTGGCCGCACCTTGACAATGATGGTCAAATTGACCACACCATGACAATGATGGTCAAATTGACCGCACCATGACAATGATGGTCAAATTGACCGCACCATGACAATGATGGTCAAATTGACCACGCCATAACAATGATGGTCAAATTGACCGCACCATGACAACGATGATCAAATTGTGCCCGAGAGATTTGAATATGTCAGAGATGAAATGATAATGGAGAAAGAAGTCGGGTAAAAAAGGGTGGAGAAGGTTAGAATGAGAATAAGGAATAGAATTAAAAAAGTTTTGGAGCTGTCTGCCCAGCCATACATCACACATTTCCCATAAAATACAAATTGATCAACTTTGATTAGCCATAGCTCAAACACTATAAGTGCCATTGCAAAATACAAAACCTGTCTGCTCAGATTTTAATTATCTTTTAAACAACATAGAAATTGTACTAAAGGTAGATTCATTTAAAAAAAAAGTCTACTGCTATTCATTACAGGGATTTCTGCATCTACCAAAAAGGTCCTATAGTTTGCAAGACATTTTTCAGTTATTGAAGATAAAACGATCAATTAACATCAACACAGATACCTTTTATAAGAATGTTTCAGCTGACGTCATGAGGCCACATGACTTTGTTTACATCACCACTTTGTAGGACAGACTGCTGTCTGCTGTACACTTACATATATTTGCATGTTGTTATATAAGATTACTTTTGTAAATATTATATGCCGGAATCTTTCTGTGCCATTGGTTCCACTAATTAATAGACGTGTTTAGAATCCACTGATTAAGATTACTTAAAGTACAGTACTGTACTTCGAGGGTAATTTTTTTCTTAAAATAATATATTAAAAAATGAATTCATCTGGCCAGTTTATTTTAACCAGCTTGTGTTTATATGCCCAGCACATGTTTTACTACCTAGTGTGTGTTTTGATCACCAGCGCATGCTAGCACATGTTTTAGATCGCATCTGTTTGTTTTATGTGTGATGTGACTGAGCTGTGTGAAGATCAGACGCATGAAATACTCAACGCGCAAAGCTCAGCCCTACAAAATGGCTCCCAGTTGAGTTAGAGTCACATGATAAAATCCCTCTATAGGTGTATGGACAGGTAGAGATTGTATATTAACCACAAAGAGCTTTATATAATGTCAACAGCACCTGTAGTTTCTGGCTAATCAAAGTTTGAAGAATTATTACTGTATGCAAAAGATGTGTTATCAGGAGGAAAAGAAGACAACTCAAAATCTGTAAATCCTTTAAACTTCTTGTCTTAAATTTCAGTCACTGCAAATCATTAAACTGGTTTCTCCATTGCTAAATTTTGATCAAGGGTACAATGGAGAACCAAAACCATTCAAAGACTCCCTTTGAACTTTTGTCCTAAATTTTTAAAAAAACCCACAAAAGTAATGTTGACATTCAAGCATAGCAGGATAATTTCCAGACAAGATTACATGCCTAACAATCATTCAAGTTAGTCTAATCACTTATGTGTGAACCGAGTCGCGGAGCTTGGAAACTGTATCCAATAATTTAATGTGCTAGTAAGCAAGTAATGCAAATAGAAGCGTGGGTACACAATATGATCACCCAACCAGTTTTCTGTTAATGATTGGGTTTAGGGCACATTTTTAATGCAGCCCTAGGACCGTAATGTGCAGTGTGATTTCATTGGATGAAGAAATACCACCCAGAATGTGCAGTTTCAACCTGAAAAAGATCATTTTGTTTTTAAGTGCCCTCACATTTATTAAAGTGTGATTTCATTGGATGAACAAATACTCCAAAATGTGCAGTGTTACTCTAAAAAAGATCATTTTGTTTTTAAGTGCCCTCACATTAAAGTGTTTGGATGAACAAATACCACCCAGAATGATCTAGATTGAAAAGTTGTCCAAATTGGGGTATACCTGTCTAATGATGTATGCAACATCTCAAGTACACTAATTGGAAAAACCCACAAAAGTAATATCAATCAAGCATAGCAGGATAATTTCCAGACACAATAACATGCCTAACAATCATTCAAGTTAGTTTAATCACTTATGTGTGTATTGTGTCTCGGAGCTTGGAAAGCTGTATCCTTTAAATCAATGCGCGAGTAAGCATGTCAAAAGCATGCAAATCGGAAGCGTGGGTACGTAATATGATCACCCGACCAGTTTTCTGTTAATGATTGGGTGTTTAGGACACATTTTTAATGCGATCCTAGGATCGTAATGTTTAAACTTCTGTCCTAAATATCAGTCACTAAAAATCATTGGACTGTTTTCTCCTACTAGATTTTGAATAAGGGTGCGTGTAAAAGAGATTCAAAACCATTCAAAGAATTCTTTTAAACTTCTGTCCACAATTTTAGTCACTGAAATTCATCGGACTGATTTCTACTGCTAAATTTGATTAGGGTTATTATGGAGATTCAAAACTGTTCAAAGAATGTTGGTGGAGGATTTAAAAACAAGTTAACATAAGAAAATTCAAAGGTTTTCTGTTTCTGATGTCACAAATTTACATACCAATTTGCATAATTTATCATAGGGTCTTATGATTCAAATTGTTCAATGTTCAAATTTAATATGGTAAATTTTTGACAAAATTGAATTAAAACACTTTGTAATTTTTAGAAAGTCCACAGCCATTTGATGAACTGATTACTGATTGTAAACATACTGTACCCTATTTAAAAAAATCAGGAGAGGGGGGGGGGGGGGCAAAACATGTGGAAGCGATATATTCTCTCCACAGTGGCATATTGAATGGGGTGTAATGGGGAAAGCAAACCCCCCCCCCAGCCGAAAAATTCCATAAGTAGCAGAATATACCAGTATAGTGTACAAATTCGGGAAATAAACTGTAATAGTGAATTCATAAGGTTAAATCATTTGGTGACGAAATTGAATGTTTAATTTTTGGAAAAAATTGTAGTAAATGTTTTCTTTAATTTTTTTCATTTTCAGGAAATTTTTCAGGAAATTTTTCAGGCAATTTTATTCGATTTTTGGCACATTTTCTTTCATTTTTAAGACATTTTCTTTCCTTTTCTTGAAAGTTTATTCAATTCTAAGGGCATTTCCTTTCAATGTGGGGAAATTCTTCTCATTTTTGAGAAAATGTATTCAATTTTCAGGATATTTTCCTCAATTTTCAGGAAACTTTCTTAATTTTCAGAAAATTTCCAATATTTTAGCCAAATTTGCAATATGTTTTACCAAAATGTGCAATAAATTTACTTTATATTTACAATTGTACTGTAAACAGGAAAGTAAAATCCTTCCAGGGGCAGCTTTCCCCTTTACCTACTATTCCGATGCCTCTGGGTGCAGCCCTTTTCCTATAACTACCATTTTATTTATCATTTATTGTATAAATTTCACAGGATATTTTCCTAGGGTCAAAAAGCTCACCACTGGAGGAAGGGGGCTATTTTCCCCGTTAGTATTTAAAAAAGACTATAGTTGTGAAGCACTCACTGGTGAATGAAGACCAACTGAGGATTGAGCTTGGTACTTCTAGCATGCCAAGATGATGCTATGAATGCTAGACCACAATAGTATTGTTATCAGTGTATGTAATCTTCTCAAAAATCCTTACCTCATTGTGCTTAGTAAAAAGATGGTCTTTCTCCCATGTGATGTATTTTACACCTCTTAATCTTGCCACATCTTCATAACAATGCCTATCTTCACAATTATACCTAAAAAGAAATGCAAAATGGAAATATAAAGTTGATGAAAATCACAAGTTTTGCTACTTCTAATAACATTGATTTTAAACTGTAGTAATATTATGCAATCTTCTTATCTAGAGACAGGTGGCTCAGTTGGCAGACCACACGACTGAGATGCTGGAGGTTTCAGATTCAAGTCTCACAAAATTTTGGTGAGTTTTCTATACAGCCATCCAGACACAAACACCAACATTCTGGGTAAAAGTAGGTCATCTGCATCACCTGCTCTGCATCCAGCCTTTGGGAGAGGTGGACCTTGGATGGATGGCGCTCACCGTCCCCCGAATGAGGACGTTAAATGGTGGTTCTGATGGCAGGACAATCACCCCTCCCTGGTTCTCTGAACACTATTAGAGAAGAAAAGCGTAAAAACGTGGTGTTCATTCACTTCCCACACCCTCCCAGTCAAGTTCCTAGCGCTGATATCGAGCTGCTGTTGGAGAATTTGACTGGTCATTGTAAAGCGCTGTGAGTACCCATTGAGCATAGGAAAGCGCTATATAAGAATGCAGTATTATTATTACCGTATATCGACATAATAATCACCCAGGCAATTACAAAACTAATATTGCACCACTTTTTAGGCCCAAAGTTTCTTCTTGATAAGCACCCATGCTTAGAGGTGGCATACAGTGTGCTATTCAAACTCCACTTTACATATATGTGAACTGGTTATATACTAGCCCCTCAATAACTAACACAACCAGAACCAAAAGGTTTTGTGGTTCCGATGCTTTTTCATAAGCTGATTGATTTGCAAAATTTGTATTAACTCCCATGTCATTGCATAGCATGAAATATTTGTTCCATGATATTTATTCATGAGCCACACCCACCATGCAGATTAATAAAAATGTTGACATTAGCATCTGCACATTAACAATATCATCAAAGCAGGTATGATGTAAAAACGATTGCTCATTTATCCTATTTCAAGAATTTGTCAGTAAGCCCCGCCTACTCCTTAGCATTCATGACATCACTACTACAACATTAGAACATACGTACAGACCATGACCCATCTGTGTACCACATATAGCATAACTCTAAAATATCGTTTATGGTGTTTACATCATTTAGCACTTTCATATTAAGCCACACCCACCATGCATAATAATGACATCTATTAATAACATAAGCATGTACACAATAACCAACAAAATTATCATGCCCAATATGAAGGAAAATGGACATACAGTTGGTCATTTATTACTTTTTCCAAACTTTCAATTTAAGCTCCGCCCACTTAATAATATGAATGAATCACCACCACAAACATTAGGTCACATCTGCAGACCATGAGCTATCCTGTGTACCATACATGATGTGAATCCAGTTCATAGTTTTTGAGATATCGTCTTTACTTGTACTTTTTGTTTACAAAATCATATTAAGCCCCGCCCACTAAGCATATTAATGAAATTCAACGTTTTTATACCATGAAAACATACACACTAGCTAACATCATTATAATAACAATAAAACAAAAGACATGTGATTGTCCAAATAAAAGAATTTAAAATGTTTTATAGTTTTAAGTCCCGCCTACTCATTAATATGCATGGCATCACCATAAAACACAGTAGGGCACATCTATAGACCATGGGCTATCTGTGTACCAAATATGACATGGATGAAGTTTACTGTTCTTGAGATACCGTGTTTACAAGCTCTTTTTAGGAAATTCATATTAAGCCCCGCCCACTGCATATTAATCATATTCAACATTTTTATGTCATGAACATGTTCACACCAGCTAACATCATAATTAGACCAAATATAAAACAAAACAGACATGTGGTTGTCAAAATATGAACATTTCCAGATATTTACAATACGCCCTGCCTACTCATTAATATGCATGACATCACCATCACAAACAATAGGGCACATCTACTGACCATGGGCTATATGTGTAACACATATGATATGAATCCAGTGTATCGTTCTTGAGATAACGCGTTTATGAGCTGGCCGTCACAAACACACACATACCTACAAACACACATACCTACAAACACACATACATACACACATACGACATCATGACTGCATAGGTTCCTGATGCTATCGCATCAGAACCAAAAACATTGTGAGTGTCACATGCAACATAAGCAAAGAAAAACTTGAGTATTTTAAGTCTTCAAATGAATCAAATGAATTATGTTTTCAGTCAAAATCTGTTGGGTGGGTAGTCTTCAAATGAATCAAATGAATTATGTTTTCAGTCAAAATCTGTTGGGTGGGTACTTGAGTATTTTAAGTCTTTAAATGAATTATGTTATCAGTCAAAACTGTTGGGTGGGTGCTTAGTAGAGCAGAGGCACTTAATACGTGGAATATGGTATCAATATTATCTATACATAGATTCAAGCTCACAGCCTGGACAGTAACCAGAAAAGCAAAGGTTTTGAGGTTCTGACTTGCAATACGGATTTGGGATTTTGAATTTGAACTACTGTTTTTCTGGAAGAGCTCAGCTATTGAGTTGTGGGGAGCGAGGGAAGCTCTGAAAAGGTTGTACAGGGGGCAAGCAAGGAAAACGTGATTGACTGTAAGGGTGCTATGGCAATTGTTGCAGAGGGGATGGGGGAGCCAATAAGGAGGTGGGAGTGAGTGAGGTGGGTGTGACCTATTCAAGATGGGTAATGTGAACGTTGTCGACACGGGAGAGGTTGTGGATGATGGGTTTGGTTGGAATGGTGGGCTGGCTGGCGTGGAGTTTGTTATCAATTTGGGAGTCACTTGAGGTTTGCCAGTGGTCACGAACAAGGGAAGCGATAAGCGGTTTGATGTCAGAAAGGGTTTTGGGAAATGGGGTAGTGGGTTTGAAGGCAAGCTTAGTGGCTTCATCAGCCCTGTCATTGCCAGGGATGCCAACATTTGAACTATTGTATAAACAAATGTTATTAAACAATGGGCTCAAAATAACAATGACACCCCAATAAGTCAAGTTCTCACATGAATGGAATTTCACAATTAATTGAACTCAACCATTTCATCCCATTAATATGTTAAGCCCCACCCACTATGTACAGTTATAAAATTCAACATTTCAAATTCAACACACTAGCTAACAACATAATTATATCAAATTTGAAACAAATCAGTCATGCGGTTTTTAAAATTTTAAGATTAAGCCCCACCTACTCATTAATATGCATGACATCGCCACCAAATATTACAGGGCATATCTGCGGACCATGGGCTATCTGTCTACTACATATGAACTAAATCCCATGCATCGTTCTTGAGATATTGTGTTTACAAGAAAATTGAAGAAAATTTTCTGAAAATTGGAAGAAATTTTCCCAAAAGTTGAAAAACATTTCTCTAAATTTGAAGAAATTTTCCCGAAATTGAAAAAATATTCCCAAAAAGTAATGAAATTTTCCCAAAAAGTGACAGATTTTCTCCAAAAGTAAAGGAATTTCCCAAAAATTAAAGAAATTCCTGAAAATGAAGATATTTTTCCGAAAACGATGGAATATCTTTCTCAAAGAATCTCAACATTAATTTTCTACTATTTCATTAATCGTCATCTCAATATTCTAATATTAAGTAAGCATACAGGGAAATGATATATGTAAAGTTACCACGTATTTGCATGAAAAATATTTTTCATTTTCTTCCATCTTGAATTACAAATTTTAATAAACACAATTACAACAGACGGGAGGTTACAGAAAGTTTTTAGCTCAGTATACGCAAAAACTCTTCAAATGATTACAAATCCATTCTTTCAACTTCAATAAATCCTTATGCTTAGGGCATTTCTATGGAATGATTTCAATTACATGTCCATGTCTGGATTTGATACAAATACAAGATATGTCACAGATTTGGCTTATATCTGTTTTTTTTTTTTTTTTTTTGGGGTAAGGGCTGGTTGTATATCATGAAACTTGTAACAATATAGGGTTATCCCTTACAATTCAAATAGCACTGCCCAGTCTGGCAAGAAGAACCCGTGTGTTAGTCCAGCACCGTGCATTCCAATGAATACATCTGTATTAAGCGTTATCTGTAAATGAAATAAACCAAAAGAATGGATAATATTTACAACTTTCATACTAATAAATGTTTTTAATCTATTCTTCGTCTCAGTTGCTATTTTCTCAATGTGAACTGTTTGTTGCCTATCATAATAATGCATGAAAGAGATTTTATATGATTGTGATAATTTAGCTCGATAGCTCATCTGACTCCTGCTATATCTACACATGCTATGGTGCTAAAAAAGAGTGTATGGATACAGTAATGTACAACCAGCTAGCGTGGTTGCTATGAGCTATGAAAACCTTTACACTGCCAGTTCCGTTTAATCATAAGTGAATTCACAGTAAAAACAAGGACGTTGTACCCTAAACAGACTGAGTTCTGGTCATCCACATTTCTTTGCAAAAATTTAATGCATGAGATTTTAGGGCATAAACTAGAAACTTTTTGAGGGCCTAGCAGTCAAAGGGACCAACTGTCAACCTAGAAGATCTACATTTCCGGCAGTAATAATTATAAGAAAAACGGGAAGAAATATTCATTTCACAAAAAATAAAACATAAATTAATAATTTGTTCTTATTTCTTGAGTACACGAGGTAAAAAGTTCCAGTTTTAACAACAATGTTTCTGGTTCATTGCTCTAAAAACATCCCCCACATAATTGTGTGATGAATAGTCCATTAAATGCGAAAGAGGGAACATGTGTGGTAAGGTGTGGACATAAAAAGATGTTTTACTCTATCAATACTATTCCTGTCCCAATTTTTTGTTTGAAGATTTTTGAAACCTTTACTCAGAACCGCAAGAATTTTACAATTATTTCCAACTCTGTGTCTACAGTGATGTGATTGAAAAGTTTATTTGTAGGAACACAAAACACCAAGTATTAATCATAATTGTACACAAACAAAAAAATTAATACGATGAATATTATGCAATACGTACCTCTAGTTGCTCCTTGAAAGTCATTGTTCTCCTGTTTAAGGAAAAATAATAATTTTCAAATTGATTAATATTCACAAGGATTGATTGACTTTTCCAACGGTTGATTTTATCCAACCATTGCAAAATTTACAGTTCATTATCTGTTAAATGTTTTTTTTTTTTTAAAGGGAGCAAAGAAAACAATTTCCGCTAAGGAGGAAGGCGGATAATCAAAGCATTTTTAATGGTAAAATCCTAGTATAGCAGCACAACTTTGGCAAAATGTGTTTCTTGTAATACAACGTTAATCTGTTATCAATATAACTGAAAATGTTACAAAGTTCTGATGATTTTATTAATATAGTTTAAATAAATGTAACTGAAAAAAGTTTTGTTCAAGTTTTGTGTTAAAAATATACTTGTAATCCAAGAATAAAAAAATTAATGAAAAATAATCAATGTAAGAAACACATAGTAAACTTACTGAACTTACTTCAACTCTCTATAACAATTTACCGCTATACTATGATTTTTCCTGCGTAACTTAGCCTCAAGTATTTCCACAATATATCAAAATGTCCATTAAGTTGTTAAAAGCAATAAAAGTGTAAAGAAAATTTGTCACTTCTCTATATACGCTTACCAGTCATATGAAACAATTTTTGCATCATACTTCTTATTTTCCTGCAAAGCTGCCAAGAGCTGCATGAATGAAAAATATATATATATTACTGGCAAAACATGAAACAGCTCATATGACTTACAAGGAAAGGTGAAGTATCTATGAATATTAACATTAAGTGCATTAATATTAAAACCACTATCAAGATCAAATTCATTGTCAATATCACTATAAATAAATTTAATATTATTATCAATATCGATATATTCAATATCACTATCAATAAATTTAATGTCACTATCACTATCAATATCGATACATTCAATATCACTATCAATATCAAATATCACAATCAATACAATATTTGATGTATTAACCCTTACTCTACCAGCACTATTTTCAAAACACGCTTGGGAGGCGCCGTCAAAGATGGTGCATCAAAAACGGCAATAATATCGCCGCGTGTTAGTGTAAGGGTTAAGCACAGGCTGACTATTGGAGGTTCCTCTGTCTTCCGAGCAGCAGAGTCGGACTCGTTCAGCATCAGTGACCCGGTGGGCTGCCCACCGGGTCACTGATGCTGCATATAAATAAGAGGTGGCACATTCTCCACGGGTAGATTAACCCTTACTCTACCAGCACTATTTTTAAAACATGCTTGGGAGGCGGAGTCAAAGATGGTACATCAAAAACGGTGATATTATCGCCGCGTGGTAAAATAAGAGCTAACCACCCCTTCTCTAATAAGTGCACTTCCCAACATTTTTTAATTGATTACATAATTTATTTAAATAATTTGAAGACTTAAAATAAGTTTTGTTACACCATTTGCTTATTTTGCATCTGATGCTTGCAATGTTTTTTATGGTGGTTGTTGTGGGGCTAGTATTAAACATGTTTACAGTTTGAATAGCACATGCACTGTATATCACTCTCACTACCAATATATTCAATATCATTATCTACATAAATATCAAAGTCTCACAAAAATATGCTACAAGCCCTAAGTACAACATGAAGAAGAGCATGTCCCACTTCTTTAAGTCTTGGGTATAACCTGATGCAAATGTGACTAAGTATTGCTTAAATTTAGGGCAAACAAAAGAAATAAATGAATCTGAACAAACATTCATTATATAGTAATAATAAGCACCAATCACTTTCAAGCCTTTTTATGAACGATACAAATTGGTAAGAATGGTATATCAAAAGAAGAATGGAAGATCATTCTCTCACCTCGTCCTGGTTCATGATGTTTCGGTGCTTACTCTGCCGGTCCAATATTGTAATACGTACCCTTTCCTCTCTGAAGAAAAAAAAAAACAAAGAAAGGAAGAAAATATATCCACAATGATTTGACTCAGTTGTTACAGCTAAGATATCAAGGCACTTTTATCAAGACAATTAACATAACAAGATGACAGGCTAAGAAGGGTTAGTCACCCCATGAAAAGCCCAAACTAACACCACCACCACGAAAGAAAAATACAGAAAAATATACAAAATCAAAGAAGCTCAAAGGTAGTAAAGAACTTATAAATGTTGAAATTGTGAACAGATTTGGACCTTACCACCCACTCAAGCAAACCATTCCGAACATTAACAACTCTTTGCGATAAGCAAAAATGCTGAATATCAATCCGTGAGAACTCTTTGGTCAACTTCAAGCTGAGGATTAGCTGAAACATTAGGTACCGTGATTCTTAAGAAAGATTCCTTACTTCGGGAATAAGTCTAGTGGCTTTTCCTGAACCTGCTTCAAAATGAACTTATCCTTCTCATAAATGGGGCTCCCAAGCCTGAATTACATACTTTAAGGTGAGGCCTGACTAACTGCTTATGCAAATTAAGAACAGCCTCTCTACCAAGAAAACAAAATCTTCTTCTAATCAAACTAAGCAATAGCTATAGTCATACAGTTTGTTGTAATCAATTCAATTGTATCACCCTGTACTTTTTACCAGTTAAAACTTTTGTCCAAATAATTGGTTATTTCTGACCCATTGTCCACTACTTTTTGCATGGTTATTTCCTTGAATCTTCACAAAATACATTGCCACAATGAGGCTCACTAAATTCACTGTAAAATGCCAGCTTTGACTATCATTTGCCAGATAATAAAGATAGCAGAAACTCATTGTTTGTTTAGGAGCTCCTGTACAGAACATTGAAGGTCACTTCATCATCAGGAATCATATAAAAATCACAAAAATCTGTGTAAAAGCAACACCCCTCACATGTGTGACAAATGACCCAAGAATTACGCTATACAAATGAGAAAAGCACATGGCTCTGATTTGAAAAAACACAGGGTGGACAGTATGCACTGAGAAGGCAAAAATGATGTGGTTGAGGAGGATAATAATTAGGCTACCAAATTGATAATAATAATAATAATAATAACAACAACAACAACAACAATAATAATACATTTATATTGTACAAAAATCTGCAAGCATTCTAATGCGCTCACAATAAGATAAGATAACAAAGGCAATACCAAAAAAGTACATTTTTAAGTTAGACAAACTAAGATTGTTAACTGAACGAATATAGAGGCAGGCAGTTCATTCCAAAGGGCTGGACCTGCATAATAAAAGCCATGGTCACTTAATGTTTTACACTTAGATCTAGGGACTAAAAGAAAGGGAGAATCATTAGAGCGTAACGAATACCTATTGCTGTGAACGGGGCGAATGTGATCAGAAAGATAATACTTTATGTAGGGATTTAAAAACAAAATCAGTGAAGGGAATTAAGGACTTTTGAGGGGACATCGTAGCAATTAACAACTAAATTGGCAGCATTAATCTGGATACGTTGGAGCCTTCTAATGAGATAATTTGGAATATTGTGGAATAAACTGTTACAGTAATCTAAATGGCTGAGAATGAATGCATAAACTAACGTATGTATGGCTGTCTGGGACATATGTTTCCTGATTTTTTTTTTTATAGATTATGTAAGTAGTAATTCCCAGTCTTGCAAATTTTCTTGATATGTTCTTCCATTTTCATATCTTCATCAAAAATAATTCTTATATTCCAAACTTGCTAAGAAGGAGTAACATTAACAGAACCAATTTTGATAGAATTGATATCTATCTTAGAAAATCTTGAGGGATCGCCGAGGATACTAAATTCAGTTTTAGAGTCCTTAAGTTTTAATTTATGTGCCACCATCCAATCACGAATATCAGCAATATGTTGCTATTAGATACATCTACCTTAATTTCTGCAAAAACCTCGATACTGTAGAAAACAAGATCAGAGTGACATGACGTAATTTCTGAAGCAAATAACCATATATCATTTACAAATTTTCCATAAGTCAGGGTTTGACAAATCAACCTGATGACAACTTATCCACTGGGCTTTAAGCTCTGCACTTCGTGTTGTCCAGATAGAAATTCAGGTAGCACTGAGAATTTTGTTTATTCACAGTGCCAATAATTTGGTTGTACAACGGGCACACGTAGCAAATAATTATGGCTAGCTGGATATGATTTTTGGTTGCCATAGACAACCAGACCAGTGATTTGTGGATCCCTGCCATAAGTATGATACTTTTGGATCTAAAAAACTTCTACAAATATAGAAATAATTCTGTTGTTATTTTTGATGAATTTATGCTTGCATACACAACAAAATAAAAGCCTATCTTACAACATCAAAGAAAATCACTTACAGTCGGCATCTCCTGCTTGATGCCCAATCTATGAAGGACATGTTGCGAGAAAGCTCTCATGAGGTTACTCCCAGAACAATGAGGCACTATCGGCATGTTGAAGAAAAATCCCAGTCTCATGCGTGGCAGCAAACTGAACACTGCTGACTTCACACAGACCTTTTGAGAAAAAAAGTGAATATATTATTTTTCTTTTCAATCGTGTAATCAAGAGCCAAAAAAACTTGAACTGCAGAGAATGAAATGAGATTTCTCAACACTTTCTTAGGACAATTTTACAACAGCTTGTAGTTTATTTTGGCAAAATTGTCTTCAGTTTAAATTGACTATTCACCTAAACATCAACCACAGAGATGACATTTCTTCATAGTGACAATATCCCCACCCAACACCTAAGCTCATACCCAGCATGGGGCATGGGCCCTCCTTTGCGTGAAACAAATGGAGAAAAAAAAGAGAGAGAGAATTTGGATGCTCTGTCCAAGTTCCCACTCTTGAAGTGTTTGTGCCCCCCTTGATAAAAATCCTGACAACAGACCTACTCCACAACTATCTGGCTGATGTATGGTTGGTAAAGCAGTCTTTCAAGAAATCACAGAAAAAGAAGTTAACCTTTTTTTTCCAGATTGATTAAGATTACATTTCTGTCCAAATCTCACAACGAAATATGAACCTCTTTTCTCTGCACAAGAACCTCTATTTAGGCACATATAAATTTCAGGTCCTGCTAAAAACAATAAAGAACCTACCAAAAAATAAAAAGTAAACTAATGTTATGAATAGGTAATCACATTACTTTTTATCTGATAAAAACAATGAAGGTTATTGTGAAGGGCCAGGTTTTCTATCTAGAGTTATACTCCAGGGCCAGATCATGTGTAATTGTATGACAGAGCATTCACTAGGATTTCATTAGTGAGTTATCAATGTTTGGCCCTAATTTACTCCAAAAATGTCAAACCATTAAAAATGGTTGACATGATGAAAATCTGTCGCAATGGATTTTCAGTCAAAAATTCTCAAAGCCTAGAAGGTCGAACAAAAACATCACTTAAAATCACTTATCAATAAACAAACAAAACCTTCACTGTTGAATACCATCCTGTTTGTAAATTATTTCTTGAAGACATGACCATGGAAAGTGGGGTGAAGTGTGTGGAAATCCCTGCTGTAATTTTTAATTGCTTGTGCTGGATTGTGGTTTTTGTTGTGAGCAATATAGACCCGACAGATTTGAGATTTTATCAAGTCTAAGACACAAAATGTATTGCGAGGTTTAGACTTAAAGGATAAGTTCAGGGTCATCTTAAATAAATGAGAACTTCAAAAGAAACAAAATGGTGAAGAAAGCATTCAAATAGCTTATTCCGTAAAAAGATATTCAAGTTTAAAGCTCTAGTCTTATCAGTGTAGAAATCACTGGTGTAATAAGTCTACTATGGAAAGTTAGCGTCTTCATCCTCACATTCTTAGGAAATGTTAGTGTATTTTAAAGAAAGTTTATTTAATTTGTTACTTTAAATTACTTTTCCTTAAACTTCTTCAGGTGGTATATTACAAATAACCTTCCTAGATTCAGTTTCACTACTTTTTTGACATATCCCATGGTATTTAAGCCACAAAATCGCAGGACAAAATATGATAAAATACATAAAGACTGAGGAATCTGAGGCTATGACATCACAACTAGTCCGATTTCAGCCATTTCTAAACAAATGATACCAAACTTTAATATCTCCTTAACGGAATAAGATTTTCAATGCTTTTTTCACTATTTTGTTTCTTTTGAAGTCCTCTTTCATATAAAATGGACTTGCCTGACCACTAAACTAATCCTTTAATGGCATATGAAAGAGTCAAAGGATTTTTCCTCAAACCACCCCACAGGAGAAGTCCCCCAAGTAATATTCTAAACATTACATTCATCATGATATTGTCTGCACAGGTGAAACAGATCACTTACCCTCTGACCTTCCCAATCATTCAGGTTTATGACTGGATGATCAGTAAATGCTTCCCAGGTTTGCGAAAAAAAGTCTCCATAATGATACTTCCCCTGTAAAGAAGAAATTAGTGGATTTCATTGAATTTTGTATTTCTGTATAACATCAACAAATGATTTAGAGGTCTATGGACATGCAGCAATTTGTATATAAGGGTGTTTCAGCTGATGTCATGAGGTCACATGACTTTGTTTACATCGCCATTTTGTCGGGCGAGAACGATTGTCTGCTGTACACTGATCTTGACTTACAAACGCGTGCATGTTGTTATATAAGGAACTTTTTGTAAGATATTTATGCCGGAATCTTGCTGTGCCGTTGGTTGCACTAATAGATGTGTGGTGGGAAATAAAAAGACATTTTCTCGATTTCCATCTGATCCTGATTGACATTCAAAGTGGGTTTCTGCTGTACGAGCGATGCAACGTCTTTCAACCTTCGGTTCACACTAGCATTCGCAGTGAGTGCACTATGCCAGGTATGTAGGCTTTGTCTGCGTATAACGAACAATCAGATGGTGGCGTTGACGTAAAAGTTACTCTTCGTATACCCATTGAATATATAAAACGTAAGGAAAATATGAAGTAAAATCGCTGCCGCAAACAAAAACAATAATATTCGCTGAACTGGTAGGTAGGTTAGCAGGCAGTATGTTTGTTGTACGTGTGATGTGACTAGAGCTGTGTGAAGACACATGAAACGCAACAATGCTTGCCCAGCAAAATAGCTTCCACATGAGTTATAGTCACATGATGAAATCCCTCTATTGGTTAAAAAAGTATTAAAATCTGAGCAGATAACATTTTGAAAATAGCATGTTTAGTTTTATAGTTCTGGCTAATTAGAGTTTGATCAGAAATCAATTTTTAATTAATGCTAGATTTGTGATGTATGACTGGATGGATACCCAAATTCCAAGACAGCACAGCAACTGCAGAAGACCTGTGGTGCTAACAGTGGGATTACAAGTTCCTGGTAACTGACTTCAACATCCAGCCCTGTGGTATCATCGACACCCGAGCCATCTCGGCCAGTTCCGCATTGATGAGGAGCCATGCCACAGCAGTCTTTTCAAGTGGGGATGTGCCCCATCCCCGCTTTGCGACTGTGGCGAACCCCAAACGCATCAAAGCACCTGGCCGTCAACTGGCTTACACACTTTATTAAGAGATTACCATAGCATAGGACTTCATCATCACTGGCCGGATGGCTCAAAATCTTTCCTAAGTCTCAGTGACCAAAAATGATGCAAAAGTCTTTTCCTGCTAGAATCTGTTATTCTGCTAGAACTGGTTAAAATACTAGAGTACGGATTTGAAAATCTTGCCACTATTATCACAAAACAGTTAAACATAATGACAGTTAAACAAACTAAAACTAGAATGGTAAATACCGTCATGGTTCGCATGCCCATGAAAATTTACAGCAATATCATATGACCCGGCCAATTATAAAAATGACATCTTACACTAAGTCCCACATGGCATCCCATGTCCCACATGGCATCTCATGTCCCACATGGCAAGCCATGTCCCACATGGCAAGCCATGTCCCACATGGCATCCCATGTCTCATATGGCATCCCATGTCCCACATGGCATCCCATGTCCCACAGGCAACCCATCCCATGGCATCCCAACATGGCATCCCATGTCCCACATGGCATCCCATGTCCCACATGGCATCCCATGTCCCACATGGCATCCCATGTCCCACATGGCATCCATGTCCCACATGGCAACCCATGTCCCACATGGCATCCCATGTCTCATATGGCATCCCATGTCCCACATGGCATCCCATGTCCCACATGGCATCCCATGTCCCACATGGCATCCCATGTCCCACATAGCATCCCATGTCCCACATGGCATCCCATGTTCCACATGGCATCCCATCCCATGTCCCCACATGGCATCTCATGTCCCCACATGGCATCCCATGTCCCACATGGCATCCCATGTCCCACATGGCATCCCATGTCCCACATGGCATCCCATGTCCCACATGGCATCTCCATGTCCCACATGGCATCCCATGTCCCACATGGTATCCCACCCCATGTCCCACATAACATCCCATCCCATGTCTCACATGGCGTTCCACCATATCTCCCACATGGCATCCCACCCCATGTCCCACATGACATCCCATCCCATCCCATGTCCCACATAGCATTCCATCCTATGTCCCACAGGTCACTCCATCCTATGACCACATGACATTCCACCCTATGTCCATCATGGATCATACCCCATGTCCCAAATGGCATCCCACCTTATGTCCCACATGACATCCCATACCTTGTCCCAAATGGCATTCCACCATATCTCCCACATGGCATTCCACCATATGGTGTTTTACATGGCATTCCACCATATGGTGTTTTACATGGCATTCAACCATAAGTCCCACACGGCATTCCACCATATGTCCTACACGGCATCCCACGCTATGACCCACATGGATCCTATCCTACATGTATGTCCCAAATTATTCCAACCATATGTACCACCTGGCATCCCTCCCTGTGTCCCGCATCTGTGGCTTCCCACCTGATGTCCCACATGGCATCCCACCTTATATTCCACATGGTATCCCTCCAAATGTCCCAATGACATCGTACTTTCTGTCCCACATGGCATCACATCTCATGTCCCCATGGCCTCCTACCCTATGTCCCACATAGCCTCCTACCCTATGTCCCACATAGCCTCCTACCCTATGTTACACATGGCATCCTACCTTATGTCACACATGGCATCCTACCTTATGTCACACATGGCATCCCAACCTATGTCACACTCTGTGTTACTCGTGGCATCCCACCATGTCCCACATGCCATTCTACCCTGTTCCACATGGCATACCACCCCATGTCCCACATGGCATCCCACCCCAAGTCCCACATGACATCTCATAGGCTCCATAAGAAGTCTTATCCTAGCTATCACTGTCCCTGATTGAGCATACTATGTATGAAAGTGTCATTTCATATAATAACTTATATGCAAATGACTTGTTGAAATGGGGTGGGACGCCATATCCCACATGACATCCCATGTCCCACATGACATTCCATCCCATGGCAATCCACCCTATGTCCTGCATGGCATTCCACCACATATCCTACGTGGCATTCCACCCTATTTCACATGGCATCGCACCCCATGTTCCACATGGCATCCCACCCCATGTCCCACATGGTATCCCACCCCATGTCCCACATGGTATCCCACCCCATGTCCCACATGGCATCCCACCCTATGTCTCACATGACATCCCATAGGCTCAATAAGAAGTCTCATCCTAGCTATCACAGTCCCTGATTGAGCATACTATATATATAAGTGTAAGTTCATATAATAACTTATATGCAATGAGTTGTTGATTAAGAAAAAAAGGTGGAGTCAAATAATTAGGCCTGATATAGCCCTTGGTATATACAACATGGTAAATATTATATCATATGTCCTTCATGGCCCCCATCCATGTCCCACATGGCATCCCTCCCTATGTCCATATGCAATCACATCCTGTCACACTCCCTGACTAAGTATACTAAATAAAAAAGTCTGGTCAGGTCATATACTGTAGCAACTTTATGCAAATGACCACAATAATAAAGGTGGAATTTTATAATCATGCCTGATACAACTGTTAGTCCCCAAATTATTTTAAATAATTTTAAGGATTTCAAATCTCAAGCGCTACAAGAGAGACTTGAGGATGTCTGAAGAATATTAGAAAATTAAATCATTTTACAGTTATCTTTTAAGAAAATATCAAATGTTTTGTAGACTTTTTAAGGAAACTAGTCTTCAATCCTGTCTTAAGTATCTATGAAAAACCTTAACATTTTATAAGAAATTCTAACCTTCCATAAGGATATCTGAAGAAACTTTACCATTTTCTGAGGAATTCTCAAAAACTTTAACATTTCTGAGGAAATCTCCAAACAAATCTGTAGACGGCCGGACAGTCGGACGGACGTAATCGCCATTACATAGGTTCGCATAATGCTTCGCATAATGCATGCGAACCAAAAACTGCAAACTTTGACGCAGGATTCCATCAAATATTTAAGTTATAAGTTTGTATTAATTGTTAATTAGTTAAGTATATATTATATTTATTTTATTTCCCTAAATTCTGTAAAAATTATATACTGTATACAACATATATAATTTTTGAATATTCTAGGTTTGAGAAAAATTAGATTAAAAACATACCATTTGCCAATTTACAATATTTACGTCTGTTGAAAAGCTGTTGTTGATGTGCTGAGAAATGTACAGGTTGACAAAATCACAAAAATGATGGTACATGTTGATACCTGTTGATTAAAAACAAATTTAAGTAAAATGGGATAAATCATACAACCAGAACTAAAAGGTTTTGTGGTTCTGATGCTTTTTTTTTCAT
>JAIGNY010000703.1:840000-880000 GCA_020152595.1 Chiridota heheva
CCCCGGTTTAGGGACGGGGGTGACAATAGCTGTCCTCCAGATAAGGGGAAAGGAGTGTGAGGACCAAATGTGGTTGAGGATGGTGAATAGGGTAGTGGTGGCCTTGTTGGGGCGGTGTTTCAGGAACTGGTAGGGAATGTTATCTGGGCCCTTGGAGGTGCAGCCAGTGTCGTTGATGGCTTGGTTTAATTTAGAAAGGGTGAGAGGGGTGTTGTAGCTCTCGGAGTTTTCGGAGGGAAAAGTGATACTCCGGGCTTCATCAAGAGCTTTTTTTATTTTGAAAGCAGTACGGTAGTTGGCAGAGGACAAGATGTTTCTGATAGAGGCAGCGAGGTGGTTAACGATGTCCTTTTTCGTGGTGAGAAGGCTACCTTTCCAAAAGAGATGGGAGACTTGCCCACCCTGCCGTGGAAGCTGTTTACTATTCTCCAAAATTTCTTAGTGGAGGTGTTGGTGGTGCGGGAAGAGATGAAGTTGTTCCAAGTATTGGTTTTACTGTCATTGACAGTGCGCCTGGCCTTGGCATGGCTGATGTGAAAGAGGTTGAGGTTGTAAGTGGTCGGGTTAGTTTTGGAGTTCCTGAGGGCCCTTTTCCTGTTCTTGATAGCGGTTTTGCAGTCATCAGAGAAGCAGGGGTTGAGGGAGGGTGATTAGGGGGTTTGGAGGTTTTGGGAAAGGAGCAGATGGCAATGTTGATAAGGATGTAACTGAAGTTTGACATGGGATCCTCACCCTCAAGGAAATGGGGGGAGAGGTGCGAGTCACAGAGGGTTTCAAAAAGGGGCTAGTCAGCCTTCTCGGGGTTCCAATTGGGGGTGTGGTCAGTGGGGGTTTGAAGGTTGAAGTGTATATGAAGAGGGTAACGGTTACTACCACAGAGATCAGCAGTGACCTTCCAGCTAAAATCAAGGAGGAGGTTGGGAGAACAGATAGACAGGTCAATACAGGTAAGGGAGCCTGTGGAAGGGTGAAGGTAGGTCGGGGAGTTAGTGTTGAGCAAGGAGAGGCTGTGCTGTCGAAGAGTGTTTTTGATGAGCTTGCTTTTGGGGGTGGTGGTATTAGAGCCCCACAAGGGGTTGTGGGCGTTGAAGCCACCAAGGAGGATGAAGGGGGAGGGGAGCTGAGAGACGAGGTTGTTAAGGCTGGTTGGCTGAACGTTAGCATTGGGGGGAAGATAGATATTGCAAAGAGTGAAGGTTTTGTGTAGGAAGATAGACATACAGATGGCCTGAAAGTCGGTGTTCACATGAACAGGGCCGTGTGGGATATCGTGTCTAACAAGAATGGAGACGCACCCACAGGCCTGGGAATAATGGTCAGTGGTTTTCAAGAAGGTTTCTTGTAGGCAGAAGACGACCGCGTTGAAGGTGGTGGCCAGAAGGTCAATTTCTTCAGAATTGGCCTTAAGGCTCCTTATGTTCCATCGTATAATGTTGTGAATGTTATTGTAATTGTTTATGTTGCATGCCATAAGGAGGCAGGGGGTTATCTTGAGAAAGATCTGTTGGGTCTGAGTTGGCTTATTTTCTCTTTAGATCTGTCCCTGTTTCTTTGGGAGGGATTGTTTTTGAAAGTTGGACGAGAAGTATGTTCGGTAATCGAACAATTCATATTCTTTTCCATGTCATATGTGTGCGTTTGGATGGTGGGCTGTTTGTTGATTGGTTGTTTGTTGGTTTGATGATTGTTAGCCAGGTTGGCTTCAGTTTTATGTTTGATGGCATTAGAGGTGTTGGGTAGAGGACAGCAAGAGTCATAGAGGAGGAAGGAAGGTTGGGGAGAGAAGTGGTGGTGGTGGAGGTGGTTTGGGTAATGGGTGTGTTTGGGTTGCTGGCAATGGTGATGGGCTTAGAAATGGGTAAGAAGAGCCAGGTGAGGTCAGTTTGGGTGTGTGAGTCAGTTTTAGTTGTGTTAGAAGGGCAATATTGGTGTTAGAGGAGACTGCGCTCGAGTAGGATGGTTTAGTGTGGAGAGAAGCAAGAAATTGCTTCCTGGCCTCTTTAAGTAATGTTGGGATTAAGGGTTTTTAGTTTGGTTATTTGCTTTTCCTGAAGCCAGGTGGGGCAGTCTATTGAGAAGGAGGGATGGTTAGCTGGGTGAGTACCGTCGCAATTGGTGCAGTGTGGGGTGCTGGTGCAGGAGGTGCTGTCAAGGTCCAGGGCTCCACAGTTGCCACAGTGCACTTGGCTGCGGCAGGAGTTTTTACCACAGACATATCTCTGGCACTTCCGACAACGGAGGGGCTTAGGAATATAAGGGATGACTGGGATTCTCAGGTAGCCAGCAGTGATGTGGGAGGGGAGAGTTGGTATGGAAAACGTCAGGAAGATGGTATTGGTAAGTATTTCAGCACCGTCTCTCTTGAGGACAAGATGACAGGCTTCAGTAATGTGTTGATTGGTAAGTTCCTCTTCGAGGTCTTCATCGGTCATGTAGGCTAGGTTTCTAGTTCTGACCACACTTTTGCTGGAGTTTAGGGAACGGTGGGGGGTGACTGTAAAATCAATATCGGTATTGGCTAGGGTTTTGGTGGTGAGGAGGGTGGTGGCTTGCGTGTCCCTGGTGCAGTGCACCAGGAGATCACTGGATCTGAGAGTGGAGACCTTGGGGAGGGTACCGACAAGGCCTTGGAGCACTTTTTGAATTGGAAAAGGGGAAACTCTTTTAAAACTATCTGGTTTATTGGTGGCCTGTAATATTATAATTTTGGGGACTGGGGCTGAAGAATGGTCAATGGAAGTAGCAGGTGGGTCATAAAAAGGAGGAATGGTCAAGGTCAAGGCAGAAGCGTTTCATCATGATGAAAAAAAACCAAGGGCCAAGAGACCTGAGGCAACTAAAAACAAAATCGCGGAACTACTAGAGGAGAACCACTGTACAGGTAACCCTAAGACAAAAGTCTGGTCAGAACGGCAGGGAAGGAAAAAAACAAAAGAACGATCTCACCGAAAGCAGATGTCCATCCACAGAGAGAGAATTCCGTAAAATGAAGATATAAAACAAAATTTAGGTGGTAAAGTGCAAGGTAATATGAAACAGAATGAAAAGTTGGAGAGAATAGAACAGAATAGAAGTCACGTCGCTCTCAAAACAGCCGATTATGCAAATGCTGATTTTTTTCAAAATTAATTTTCACAATTTGCCTTTCGTTTTCTATCACTACAAGTTTGGTTTATATGAATGCTAAGACAATAAACTTTTTCAAAAAAGTCAAAATAAAGAAAATATTGACATAAATTAGTAAATTTACAAACTTTGGGCATAATTAGGTCAAAATTGCTCAATTGTTTCAAGCTTGTATTATTTCTTATGAATAATGAAAATGGAGTTTTTTTTTACATTTTTAGATTTGTTTATATTTAGTTTGTGAAATTTCCTTTTCAATGATACCCAGTCTGATTATTTTTTCTCAAAGCAAAACATGCAAAAACAATAACAATTATTAATCGCCACTGTAATTATTTGCAGAAAACACCGCCCATCCGGCTTGGTGTTCGAACCCGCGCCATTTATGTGAACATTCCAAACACTAATCGCTGCACTAGACTGGGTATGTCTTAGTGTGTGGATTTCATTTAGTACTTAAATTGCGCTATGAACAAAGAGGGTCTTTGTGCTTTCAATTGAGAATAGGTGAAATGGCCTTTCTAACATTATATTTCGCATAGGAGAGTTATATCATGATCAGAAACTATGATTTTTGCCAAATTTTGGTCTCAAAAAGACTAAAAATCATGATACTTTTCACAACTTTTGCCAAAAAACATCTTGATGATAGCGACAGTCAAAATTCGACTGGAATTAGATGCCTTTGTAAGTTCCTCATGGGTTTTCAGGAAAAAGCAAGGTCTGGAAGTATGGCAGGCAAGCATTTGAAAAGAAAAAAAAAGTGTTTTGTTATATCTTGTGTATTTTTATCAATTTTCCCTATTTTAACCCATCTTTTTCCAAAAATCTTCAAAAAGTTACATTTTCTGAAAGAACTATTCAAGCTCTTTCAAATAATACCAGGATCACTGCTGTGAGCCTATTTGACAAAGTAAAATATTTTTTTGAAAAGGTTACGTCCCAATCAATCATGCCGCGATCGCATGGGATTCAAAGGGTTAAGCATTATTCAAATCTAAACAGATCTAGTTTTTTTTAAATAGCACTTTTAGTTTCTGTCTTATAACTAATTAAACTTTGATCAATTATGCAGTTTATACTAAATTTGTGGTGTATAATTGGTCAAACAGCTCAAATTATAATAAATTCTTTTCATTTCTTTCCTAAGCTTCAGTTGCTGTTCTATTCCTGTTTGATTGGGGTATAGTAAAGACCCAAAAACTTTTAGTCAGAGTTTGCTTCCCCACTTTAATAACTTACAATAGACATTAAAAAAACACATGATTTACAAAAGAAAATACCAAGGTCGCCATGAAATACAGCAAAAATTTACAAAAAATAGCAAAAAATACAAATAAATGAAATGAAATGAAATATTGATGCCTGAGAATTGAAAACACTGTAAAATGGTCAATTTTAACCATTTTTGATCAAACATTTTTGTTCTACTTTCATGGTTTTTAATGTAATTTAAAACAATTTCGGTAGTGTTGTCTATATGTTCATACATCAAGATATGCCTTTCTGTTGTCATTTTCTACCATGTTGGCAACATAAATTCTGCTCAAAGCAGATCATCATACATGCAATCCTTCTCACTGCAAAACAAAACAATTTATGACCCATTTTGTTGGAGTTCGCTTTTGCTTATCCAGAATGCTGTATGGAGGAGGGGAGGAGGGGAGGGAGGGGAAATGACATAAATCATGCTTGTATAAAATGCTTTGTACAATCAATTGAGTGGGAACAACCATGGAAATGTACCACATTCTATCCAAGAAAGTCAGAAAAAATCAATAAATAACAAATTGCAAAGTCCTTTTTAAAATTTAAAAAAAAGAGGGTGGAATCGTACCATTTCTTCTTGAACGAAATAGATTATCAGTTAATGAAATTGCCAAAAAGGAAGATTTGGCACAAACCTGCATCAAGTTTTATGAAGTAGGTTGGTTTGTCTATGATGACATCACAGTCTTTGTCATCCATGGTAAAGTTAACTTGTGCAAAGGACTGCAACTCACCATACCTAGAACACAATGCAAAACCATTCAGTTAAATTAATACCTGCAACAAAAGGACTCTTAAATTTGGGATAATAACACAATTTTTGTATTCCCTTATTATCAGCTAATAATCTGTATCTGAGAATAGGTAGCTCAGTTGGTAGAGCGGACGGCTGAGATTCTGGAGGTCGTGGGTCCTCGGTCAGGTCTAACTTGATTTTTTTCACAGCTATGCAGACAGAAACACCTAATATCAAAGTGGAAGCATTTCATCTGCATCTCCTACTCCTGTTGAGAAAAGTGACAATGATTGAATAGATGTTAAGCTGTTAGCAGACGGCAGGAGAGTCACCCCTGTTCGAGAAGAGAAGCATGAAAACGCGGTGTTCATTCACTTTCCCTTTCAAGTACTAAGCTCATTATTATTCTTAATCTGTATCTGAGAATAGGTAGCTCAGTTGGTAGAGCGGACGGCTGAGCTGCTGGAGGTCCTGTCAGGTCTAACTTCATTTTCCACAGCTATGCAGACAGAAACACCAAATATCAAAGTGGAAGCAGGGGTGACTCTTCTGCCATCAGGACTGACAGCTTAACATCCATTGTCACTTTTCTCAACAGGAGTAGGAGATGCAGCCCATAGCTGGAGAGCTAGACTATTAGTGGTAGAGCACACTTAAATAGTTCTTTAACTAGACTAGACATCAATGATGTTATAGCTCAACCCATTACAATGCAAGAAGAATTGATTGCTTTCAGTGATTTTATTTTTGTCATATGTACTTTTATGATGTTTTTAAAGTTTGAATTGAGGTGCATTCCATTTGTGGGCAATTATTCATCATGTTAAAAATTCAAGAGTTTCAACTTTCCCGTATGAGTTGTATTCAGTTTGTTTGTTTGGGTGTAATGGCACCTTAACAGTCAGGTCATATGTGCCAAACGAGGTTAGTTGTGAATGACTGTCAGATTGGTTCTCAGTAATGACTTAGTTTTGCAGTGGGTGCAATGAGGTTCATGTTATAGCGATGTCTGAAAAAATTATGCTTCTAACAAAAGCTATGTGACATTCAATGCATGGTGCCATCATGTCTCACTTGATTAATGACGTTGGCGAGGTCATAGGTAAATTCCACCACAACATATAGTTAGAAAATACATTTTGCAAACATAACAAAAGTTTAACATTTACACATTAATCTTCATAAATGTTAGATTAATTTAATTTGGCCGGTACTGAAAAAGATTACTAACCAAGCATGTTTCAAAACGGCCAAATATGTTATAATTAGCCAGTAATCGCCAAACTAGCAGCTAAGGTTGTGACAGTTAGCATTTTTTCATAAATGTACAGCTGTCACCATTACGGTCCATAACCGTTTAACCGTAAGGCCAGTTGTCATAAGTGGACGCCCTTTTAACGCAGGTATAAAGCGAAATCTTCGCCAGGTTTTTAACAATTATCTACCTACTGTGGTGTAGCGGTTATCATACATGTCTACAGACCACGAGGTCCTGGGTTCAAGCCTGGGTTGGGTAGACACGCCAGTGCACCACAACTGGTTATCAAAGGCCGTGGACATTGACTTGGTTGTTGATGTTATGTCTGTCCGCACGCCGTACCTGTGTTCTCGTCCGGATCATATTAGGCGTTTCATGATAGCATTGTTACTATCATAAGCGATTACGCAGGTGACAACCCGTCATTGTAATTGTCGTCTACCGTCGTCGTCAGTTCTTATTAATAGACCTTCCATAGCAACCCATGCTAATCCACCACTTGAAAGACGCTACCGTTATATTCACTATGTAATGTGCAAACATGCACTTCCTGCTTCTCGTATGAGTGTGTGAAAGTCAAGTTGACATGTACGATCGTTACTTAAATTTTGATATCTGGTGTTTTTATTCTTACATAATTAGTTCTTAAATAAATAAGTTATTATCCCGATAAAAAATCATATATTTCATGTACTTTCTTTGTCAAATACTGTTAAAAATCTTGTTTAATGAGGAACTAAACATAACATAGAAATCATGCTGCCAAATTTGTTTGTGACTTCAAAGAAACATACATATGAAATATAATGGAATTTCGTTTTAAAGTTATGCCCCTAATTGTGTTTCATTTGACATTTTACCATAATTGATGAAGAAATTACTGTTTTCCCCTTGAACTTAACAAAGGGTGGAGGGGGGGGAAGGGTGGAAGGGGAAGGGTGGAGGGGAGGTGGAGGGGAGGGTGGAGGGGAGGGTGGAGGGGAGGGTGGAGAGGAGGAGGGTAGAGGGGGAGGGTGGAGGGGGGGGGTGGAGGAGGAGGGGGGGGGGGGGGTGGGGGAGGGTGGATCGGGAGGGTGGATCGGGAGGGTGGATCGGGAGGGAGGGTGGAGCGGGAGGGTGGAGGCGGGAGGGTGGAGGGGAGGGTGGAGGGGAGGTGGAGGGGAGGTGGAGGGGAGGGTGGAGGGGAGGGTGGAGGGGAGGGTGGAGGGGAGGGTGGAGGGGAGGGTGGAGGGGGAGGGTGGAGGAGGGTGGAGGGGAGGGTGGAGGGGAGGGTGGGGGGGGGAGGGGTGGATCGGGAGGGTGGATCGGGAGGGTGGATCGGGAGGGTGGAGTGGGAGGGTGGAGGGTAAGGGTAGGGGGAGGGTGGATCGGGAGGGTGGATCGGGAGGGTGGAGTGGGAGGGTGGAGGGTAAGGGTAGGGGGAGGGGAGAAACAGCGTTGGGCAGAGGCGGTTGTGGCTACAGGAAATGGGATGGTAAATTTCGTCCAACGTATCTTTTTTTATTGGTATTTCTTGTCCCCAGTAGGCAAATAGACTAAAATATTGGATGGGATCAATAGCTAAATACAAGTGTAACTGCCACGGTCATGTGGAGAACGAATTTTGTTTATACAACAGGAGACAAAGAAAATTGTTAAATAGGGTAGAGAGGGGGAATACCCCCATTGTGGGAGTATTCCCTCATAATGGCGGGGGGGGGAACACAGAGGGTAGGCCTATAAATGTTGTATTCATATATCGTTTTGTCAGTTTGTAGTAGTTGCTGCTGTAGGATATTGTGTAACTTCTTTCTGGGACATACAACATAAACTTCAAAATTATCATGCTACGTCGGAGTTCTTATTCACAAAGTGGGGACAGGCTTAACGCACCCCACCCTAACACACATCTGAGGCTAACATGTTTTTAAAACACATTTTTATTTCAATATTGGGTATATAGTGGTGCGTGGCCAGGGGGCAGGGAAGACTTTCCAATAATTACGGCCCTTAGTGTTTGATAATGGTAATCCCAGGGTCATACAAGCAAGAATATGTCTCCTTTGATTTAGGTAAACAATTTGAATAGAAGAAAAATCTTTTTGATTCCTATGCCAGACATGACAGTATCTGAAATGCGAGGAACAAGAATTAAAATTTTTAAAAATCGCGCAGAACGAAAAAAAAGAAGGTTATTAAAATAAACATAAAGCAAATGAAAAATAAGAAACTACTGTTGCATGCTTAACAGTAAAGAAATAAAATAGATAATACAAGGATAAAATATACTTATCTCACTAAAAAGAAAGAAACGAGAGGAAATACATAATACTTCTTTTAAAAAAATAATAACGACCTGATTTCATGGCCTCGGTATTCGCGAACTTAGGGCTGGGTATATGCAGCATACCTCATTTATTTAAGAATAGTGACAATTGAAAAATATGCTTCTAACAAAAGTTGTAAGCCGTTTTGTATTAATTTTAATGTAGGAGTTAATGGAGGTTTCCACTATGTAACGGTCGATTACCGACGTTATCGGAGAGCAAAGGTCACTTTGAGTGCAGCATATTCTGCAACAATACATTTTAAAACAAAATTACGAACATTAGCAACCATCTACATGTATTAAAAAATATGTTAGGCTATGGCGTTAACATGTTTGATTTTTCTGCATAGGACTTCCAAATTGTTTAGTTTTAGTTTCGCTACGGAAAAGCGTACTGCCGTGATTCCCAGGATACATATTCCCCTACTTTTTAAGTATAGGCCTATGGAATTAAAAAAATAGTACACAATTGGGGGTGGGGTGGGGGTGGGGGTGGGGGTTTGAGTTTCAATTGTATCTTGTGACCCCAAGTTTGGATAAGAAGCCAAACAAGCTCCTTCACGTTGAAGATGTGAATTCTGGCCCTGAAGTGTCAACGATTCATTGTATGAAAATGCTTTTCTGCATCTCATCCACCCCATGCCATCTCAGAATTCAATTGTCTTATCAGGGTGGCGGAGCGTTCAAAATATTGGGGATTTAATGAGATAAGGTGACATGTGATACGTTCACCTAAAATTATTAGGCTGAAGCCCGCATCCCCTTCCCAGCTCCGCCGCCTCTGTCGATTTCAAGTCATCATTGATGATAGGACCTAAATAAAAACCTTGATATGAACGCATAATGTAAGTTTAGCGTAACTAGCATGGCTACTTTAATATGAAATTAAAATTGGTTCTTCCCGTTTTCTGTTTGTTCAAACTTAAGGAAACACTTGAAATATAATACTTAACATTCATCCTATCCATGTAATGATAATCATCGGATTACGTAATTCCCTTTTGATGTCGCTACTGCTGCGAGAAAAATCTGGGTCACTGCCAAAATGCGTTTAGAGCAGTGATGCGGTCTAATTTGCTGCACAGTATAATTTAGTGCACTTGGAATAGCTTTTTGAATGATTTAGCCAATGTATTTTCACCCAAATCAGCACTAATGGGGCTGTTATATAGCAATAAATATTCAAGTGTTTGAAGTTTTTCCCCCCAAAACCGAGAATAAATGTTTGTTGTCCGTAAGTACTCATGTTAAGAGACGCTATAGCGACCACGTGTGACTTCCGCAACTGGGGATAACAGATCACACGGCGTGAGAATATTACCGAGTTTTGAGCATGAGCGGCTATTACGCATTAATTTATGACAACACGTGCTGATTTTGTGATTCGTAATCCAAGCAACAACTCCCTGGTAATCCGGTCGTAAAAACAATAACAATACCCAGGCAAACATTTAATCCGTCCGTAAATACAATTATTAGTTTTGAAATATTTGTTACTCTTTGAAGTAAATAATAAAAGACACTTAATTAATCTGTAATTTTATCACAATTGATGTGAAACGAGAATTTCTTTAATGTTTTCACTGCACATTAGAACTCTTAAAAGCTGGGATACTTTCAACGATAGGCCAAAGGACATCGTTGCGTATGAATTTTGATTTCTTTGCATCGCTACCGTGGTTTGATTCATGACTTGTGTTTTTCTAACCTTTAACGTAAATTCTTCTGGGCCAACTTTAGGAATAGGTAGATTGGAAAAGAATTAAAGTTGTTGTCTCCATATTTCATAGGAAAGAAGGGACGGCCCAAATTTCCTAGCGTACTGTTTTTACTATGAGGGGGAACAAATTTACTGGATGGCTACGGCTTAATTGTCTGGGGCCCACATTTCCTAGGAAATAAGAGCCGGGAGGCCAAAATTAACTGGGGTAGAATTTACTTTACACCGATCAGTGGTTGGGTGATGTGTATTGTGATTTGATAATTAAGGGATATAGGCGGAAATTTCTTGTGTGTATTTGACGGGTTATGTTAATGAGTGCTAGCCTGGGCCTAGCGCATTCCCAATGAGCACAAGCTAGCTACATTCCATGCATCCCATCCCAAGTACCGTGGAAATAATTAGTAATATGCATAACGCCCGGGTGAAAAATGTGAAGGCAATGACATAGCGGGTAAAGATTGAAATGATAAGGTTGGTTAGATGGTTTCGTGAATTTATGCGAACTTGAAAAAGCAAACATAAAAATTGAATTAACATTCGTTTACACGTAGCATGATTTCCTAAACTGTTAAACGTCACAACCTTATTAGCAGCCCTGGGATGCCCCATTGAATACTACCGTACCCAGCGATGATTCTTCCACGTGTCCACGAAAACTTATAGGTTTGAAACAAACTTATATTTCTGGCAATCTGCTGCCCATACGGCAAATTACGGTTTACGCAATGCCGCTGCGTTCACAAACCCAACAAAACTTTTTCCTTAACGTTAGTGGATTTAAGTATAACGCTCTAGCCCGCTGATGCAATGTAGCACAAAACTTACTAACACTTGAGACTTGCTATACGACAAGCTTCTAAAAATGATCAAACAACAACTTCACACGTTATCTTCTAGGCTATGTCATAACCTATCATACAACTCGGTAATCCAATCCGATACAACGTGACCTAAATAAGATTACGAGAATATACATATTCATAGCAGAATGTCCGAATTCTGATTGGAAAATACTGCGATATGATTAAACATATATGTCCATACAAGGAACTAATAAACATGCAGGTATACCAAGTGACCAATACCATGGCCCGGAGCGGTACCGTGCACGAAACGCGAATAGGATAGAGCTATTTTTAGCGAAATTACCATAAAATCTTATACTTTGTTAAAACCTTTCGAGAGCTCTAATTAAAAAAATACATGGACTTTCTCTTAACGAAATACAATCTTAAATTTGGATACAAAAATCTCGCTTGAGCCAGAATCTCAAGAGCAAAACTGTAAAAACCTAGGAGGAGATGCATTTTTAAGCAAAAGTTAGTACAGGCACATATGAGAGGTCACGTACGATTTGATAATCTCCACTCATACACTCTGTGTATGGGTGGAGCTAAAAATGTGCCACATAAATTCCATACATCATATCTGTACAAAAAAGCTAACAGTTGAAAGCATGCCATGTGTTAAAATACACTACTGAGTTCTAAAATTGTGCTTTCTCTTATAGTGTTCTACATGTAATGCAAACTCAAAAGCATTTACAATGGAAATGTTACTGCATATATAAAGACTTTAACATACCAAATTGCATTCAGATTTCAAAACAATTTGTATGCTGTTTATTATACTTTATTCATAATACTTAATCATTCAAGCAATCTTCTGGTTGTACAGAGACATTAAAATCACAATTAACACACAATAATCAAGATAAAATCGTACTGTTTTAAGACTCCAGGGCACAATTCTCAAAGGTCTGAAAGATCTTACCATGACTGGAGTTCTGAGTAATGACCATCTTGGGAATCCAGGTAATCTTTGTCTACATGACAGTTGCCGCCCATGATTCCTGGTTGCTTGAAAGCATCCGTTGAAAACCTTTTTCGATAAAAATTGAATATAAAACATGAAATAAAATGAAAATGAAACAAATATAACATAGACGATTAAGTTTAGTATGCAAAGTTATTGTATAGAGCATTTGCCATAGCAAAAAAACATTTAATTAAAAAAACAATTTTTAGTTTTTGCACATCAAAGTTTGTTTTCTGCATTGTGATTGGACGAGAGGGGGCGTACCGCTAATTTGCATAATACAATATGACGTAACAAAAAAATGTTGTGAATGTGAATTCATCATAGAAGGTTATTCTTCTTTCTCCAAGGAGGTGGAGTTGGAATTAGTTATGAAATTTTCTACTGTCCTAAATCATGGTGTCGAATATGTTCCCACAAAAAATTGCGACAGAAATAATATTAAATGTAGTGAATAAATCTTTATATACTCCCCTCTTTTGCAATTTAATGTACTTTTCAACACACAATTACACGAAAGATGTTTTTAGAGCACATATTTACCACATATACTGTTGTTTACTCAAGAAATCTAAAACAATAAATAAAAAGTTTTCATGAATTTTTTCTTCCCGCAAATTCCCAATTTTCCTGTGGTTATAATCACAAGAAGCATACACTTTTTTTTCCACTCCGCAAGAAGGTTACTTATCTCAGTTGAATTTTGGTGAATTAGGTTTTTACTTTTTTTTACTTTAAAAAAAATATTGCATCTCATTTTGTTTTAGCTTTCCTCCTTTATTTTAAGTATAAAAGATTTGCATGAACAGACTTACAGCTTCCCCTGCGTTCCTACACCAGAGGATGATGAACATTCAGCTCCCTTACAGACTTGCTTATGGAATTGTCAGCTAAAGGAGCCAAAATGTCTATATCCTGTGGCAAAGGGGCATCAGGGAAAGCCATGTGGTCTATGAACCCATAAATCTAAGTGCATATTAATTACTTTCTAAAATACCTTTCCGAAGAAATCTGCCAACTCTGTTTATCATCTTATAAGTATACCTTTAAATTATTTTAACTACTTACTCCTATTTATATCCACATTGATTTCTCGTTTGGTCTCTTTGCTAAATGTTTTATATTGAGTTTTCTTAAAATGTTTGAAAGAATTTTTTTGGGGGGTTTTGTACAAATTTATCTGATATGTTAGCATCTTTCAACTTAATGTTTTCTTAATTCTAATAATTAAACCTAATAAGTTCAACCAAACTCTATAAATGAAGATATCTAATTTCTAATTTTTGATATAACTAACAAAATATGCAATTTTCTGGCTTATTGCTTAAACAATGGCAACTCTACAAAATATTTTAGCTGGGGGTTATAATTTTTTACAAACAGATTAACAATTATTTAGATCTATGCCACCTGAGCTCTGTTCTTCCTTTTCACTAATACTCGCAATCTCCCTAACAGTAACAATAACAAATACAACTTCCTCCAAAATCCAACTTACACGCTAAAATCTAAGCAATTATATTTGAAGTTATAAATATCCAAACAAGAATATGTTCAAAGAGGTTATTTATGTAACCTTCTTTCAGATCCATAAAAACCATTAATACTTTATAATTTGAGTTAAATAAACAGACCTTTGAAATACAAGAAAGCAATCCATGGAGTTGCTGATATTATCACCTTTAAACATACAGCATAGTAGGGGAAATAGCTTAAACAGGGTCACTACAGCTCTGTGACTTTTGATCTTGTGACCCCAGTCTACGAGACACTAGTTCCGTGGCACTTGACCACATCATTCCAGATTTACAGGACACAAGTTCGTGTACCAAGGTATCATTTGGTACAGATCTTGCCCTCTTGTAGTTTTAAGTGGTAATAAATTGTACAAATTACCACATAATTAACCCCTAATATGAAGTAAGCCCCATCAGCCCCCCTAATATCAAGGGGGGTGACCATGTAGTGTAGGAGGTATAGGCATTATTTGCCTATACAGCAAAGTGACTACAATATCTCATCCCCACATACAGTATATGTATATGTGGGTGACGAGATAACAAGTGGTTTGGAGGCAGATTAAACAAAAGGGAAATTCTGCAATCATTACAAGCATTGTGACAATTTACTTCAAACAAAGATGACAAATCTTTTTACTTGATGCTACAAATTAAAGCCTTACTTTCAGACATTAGGGATGAAAGTTGTGTTCAACATAATTTGTATTTACTTGATGTTGGAAAGTAAAACCTTACTGTTTGACATTAAGGATAAAAGTTACGTTGCAAGAAATGTCTATGTACTTGATACTTGCAAAAAAAAGCCAGAAAAATCCTAATACCTTAGTCACTTACTACTACTGTATATAGAAGTTTAGTCATGTTTCTTAGTTTATTATTCCAATTATTATTTTTTCTTGGACTGAACACTTTCATTTATAATTATTTAAACAAAATTGATAAAAGAATCAGAGCTCTTTAAATTTTCAATTGTTTCAATAACAGAATAAAGTTGTACTGAAAGAAACTCATTTTGCCAAAATTCTGCCGTTATACTAGGATTTTACCATAAAGCCTTACCTTCCAAGGATAGATTTTTTTTTAAAGTTTAAAGATAAGTTTCTTCCTCTACAGTGCCTGATAAACGTTGCACAAGGAGGATGACTGTGCCATATAGAGTTTAATGAGGTAAGTTTAATATATTAGTTTATCAATTCAAATAAAACAAATATTCTTGGACTAAAACTTCACTTTTAATTTCACCTTCAATTTAACAAGAATATTTCAGTTATAATCATTTAAATGAAATGTAGAAAAACAATACAAATCTTCAAATTTACTCTCATTTCAATAACGAATTAGTTATATTATAAGAAACTCATTTTGCCAAAATTGTACTAATTTACTAGGATTTTACCTTCCAAAATTAGATTTAAAAATGACATCAGTGAAGTTCAAGAGTAAGTTTCTTCCTTTACAGTGTCTGATAAAAGTTGCACACTCCAATGAGGATGCCAGTCTCTGTGAATGAGACAAAAATCACAATAAATACAATAAATATTTGCATCAATTCACAATATTTACATATTTTAGCTACTAACAAACCAGAACCAAAAGCTTTTGTGGTTCCGATGCATTTTTTCATATGCTGATTGATTTGCAAGTTTTGTATTAAGTGTCATGTCATTAAACATCATGAATGAAATATTCATTCGTAAGCCACACCCAACATGCAGATCAATAAAAATGTTGACAACCATTAGCATTTGCATAATAATTAATATTATCATCGCAAGTATGATGCAAAGAAGGTTGCTCATTTATCCTGTTTCAAGAATTTGTCAGTAAGCCCTGCCTACTCAATAATATTAATAACATCACTACCACAACATTAAAACAAATGTATAGACCATAACACATATGTGTACCACTTATGGCATTAATCTGATATACCGTTCATGAGATATGGTGTTTACATCATTTAGCACTTTCACATTAAGCCCCGCCTACCATGCATATTAATGACATCTCTTGATAACATAAGCATTTACACAATAACCAATATTATCATGCCCATTATGATGCAAAACAGACATACAGTTGCTCATTTTTCAAATTTTCAAAATTGTCACTTTAAGCCCCGCCCACTTATTGATTTGCATGACATCACCACCAAAAGCAATAGGGCACATCTGCAGATCATGGGCTATTCGTGTACCACACATGATGTGAATCCAGTTCATGGTTCTTGAGATATCATGTTTACAAGCTTTTTGTTTGCAAAATAATATTAATCCCTGCCCACTACCCATATCAGCGTAAGTCAACATTTTCATACAATAAACATGTACACACTAGCTGAAATCATTATTAAACAAAACAAACATATGATTATCAAAATAATTGGAGCATTTCAAGAATTTTATAATAAGCCCCACCTACTCACTAATATGCATGATATCACCACCAAAAACAATAAGGCACATCTACAGACCAAGGGCTATCTGTGTACCAAATATGACATGAATCCAGATTACCCTTCTGGAGATACTGTGCTTACAAGCTCTTTTCAGCAAAATCCTATTAAGCCTTGCCTAATATGCATATTATTGTAATTCAATGTTTTAACAACGTGAACATGTGCACACCAGCTAACATCATAACAATACTACATATGAAAGAAAACAGACAAGCTATTCTTAAAATATGAGCATTTCAAGATTTTTACATAAAGCACCACCTACTCATTAATATGCATGATATCACCACCAAAAACAATAGGGCACATCTACTGACCATGGGCTACCTGTGTATTAAATACAACATGAATACAGTTTACCCTTCTTGATGTTTATGTAGTAATCTGGTACTGTTCTTCTCTCAAGTGCTAAATTGTATTCATGTTGTGTGTAGCTATTGTTCTATATCTTTTGTTTTCCAGGCTCAGTTGAGTTCTGTGTGTTGTCGAGTATTTTGATTGGTTCTTAGGTATTTGCTGTTGATTCAGTTTGTGAGATACATGCACATGTGCATTATGAAATTCTTCTCACATTTCTGACTGCAGCAGAATAGGGAGAACATGTCTTGTCTTGGAGCTAGCCAGTTTGCCAGCTAAGTGCCTTTATATTCTCTAAGTTCCTCTACTTCAAGTAAGTTTTTTTGCCTTATCTATCAGTTAGATCATCTTATTACCTTTGCTTTCTCTGAGTGCCTTTACCATGTACTTATGGTTATCATGTCTTTATTATACCATGCACTTTTGCCTTGATATTTTATAACCTTTGCAAGTTAAATTATATACTCTATGTACATCAATCATATGTATCATACATTATCTACAGTATCAACACATTGTGTGTTCCAAAGCTAACTCACCTGCTTGGTATACGTTTCTTATTGCATTTATTAGGTCCCATGCATTGGCTATGGCACAACTGTCTAAGGTAAAGCCAATGCATCTTATGTACCTAATTATTCACTAAGTATCTTCTGCCCAGCACATGAGCATCACCTGCCCTGTCGACCACGCGGTAGCCTTTTCTGCTCATTCACTCATTCAACCAAACAGCAACACATTCCTAACTCACTTGGAATATTGCTGTGGTCATGTTGGTATATCCTAGCAACCAGCTACCCCTAGTGCAGGCAGATCCAACTAGGTTACACGTAGCTTAGGTATATACCAACATGCTCCCTTGTTTTTATTTACCATTACATCTTCATTGTATGGTAGCATGTTCTTACACTACATGCTCTGCCTATTACTTAGTTACGCTTGTATTCATAGGGATCTTCATGTGTTTTCATCTACAGGTCCACCAGGATGACAGCAGCTTCCCGTGCCACACCACGTCATCCAAACCGGTGGACTAAAAGGTTAGTCCCCAAACTTACAAGCTCTTTTCAGCAAAATCCTATTAAGCCCCGCCTAATATGCATATTAATGTAATTCAATGTTTTAACACCGTAAACATGAACACACCAGCTAACATCACAAATAAACTACATATGAAACAAAACAGTATTGTTTTTGTTAAAATATGAGCATTTAAAGATTTTTACACTAAGCCCCGCCTATTGATTAATATGCATGACATCACTGTCAAAAATAATAGGGCACATCTACGGACCATGGGATATATGTGTATCACATATGACATGAATTTAGTGTATCGTTCTTGAAATATCACACTTACGAGCTTGCTGTTGCAGACACACATACATATATACACACACACACATATACATACATACACACACTAGCATGACTGCATGGGTTCCTTATGCTGTTAGCATCGAAACCAAAAAGTGCAAATCTACAAATTAAGAAATATTAAATCATTTTCATCAAAGATTCCAAAGATCTTAAATAATTTGTGACTGACATTAATTTGTGACTGACAGTAATTTTAGGGTGCTATATTATGAAAAGAGTGCAAAGTTGCATAGACATGGGCCCTGGAGGGAAAGATCGTGGACGTCCAAAAATAACATGAGGACAAATGGTGGAAAAAGAGAGGACCAAAGCTGGATGTAACAGCAAGAGCAGTGGCAGCTGACACGGATAGAGGCATTCTTTGAAGGCCTTAAGCGCTATCTGGCACGAAGCAGATAGGTGAGGTAAGAATGAAAAGAGATCATGATTTTGTTTGTAATATCTTATGACATTAGAAGGAAAGAGTAAGAAAAAATAAAATGGAATTTTAAACTTAAACTGCTTAATACAGTAATACATGGGAAGAGAAGCATTCATGTAACATTCTTAAGCAGACGAATGACAGAAGAGAACATGATTTTTAAGTTTTTAAGGTTAATTTCATATCAGTGGATTCTAATGATGATATACAAAATTCTTGCTTAAAACATACTCCACTGGAACCACTGCAAATCGGCTTCACACTTCTTGACATATCAGAGACATAACCAAAATCAGCACCAGTCCAGAACAGATTCCTATACTCCTCAAATGTTGGTGCCCTGTAAACAAGATCGCAATAAAGATTTGAACATTAAAATATTCAGAAAATGCGAGTTTAGCCAAGTGTAATTTCTTCAATACTTCGACCAATCAACTGCTGGGGGCTGGGGGGAATATCCTCCAGCTGCAGTAAACAACAATGGGTGTTAGACAACGTGTGTATTACCTTCAGTGCATGTATTACTATAGAATTTTGAAAGCATTTCTTCACTTGCTTAGTCCCATACCGGGTGTGGATTCTGCAGACAAGCAAGAATCCCCCAGTCATTTGACCGGGTCGATAAGTTTCCCCAGTATACAATTGGTCCATTAATTATGGACACTTGTATAATGGCCCTGTGACATTATTTAAATTAGTGTTCTGGAAATTGCTGATTCAAATTGTAAAAGGTTTATGGCATTCTACCATGCTGCTAGGACTTTTAATACTCAACATGCCAAAGAATTCTGATACTTTTCTAAAACTTACCCAAATCAACAGAGCAAATGTAATAATATGAATGCAGATTGAAAGGAGTACCTAAATCAGACTGCTCTTTACTTTATGTGAATTTATGTCATGAAGTTTTTATTAATACAATACAAAATAAATAAAAACATACAATTCTGGATTTTTACTTACTTAAAGGTACTAAAGGTATGGTGTGTATGTGTGTGTGTGCGTTGGGGGGATTAATTAATGAACAAATAATAAATGTTGACTAAAATATCATCACAAGAAGTTGTTGCTTTCATTTAACAACATAACCATCATTTTCAGAATCAAAAACAAATGTCTAAAATTGGATAACATCAATGACTATAATCAACAAAAACCAATTTTTTGTTAAAATTGTGCATAATTCATCCTATAGTAGGTTATTGCATTCGCTATAGAAAGTGGTAGAGATGCTATAGTAACTAGTTCACATTAAAGTTTTGGTGGAACAAATACTCTTCTGAACTTCATATCTTCTTAAATGTAGTTTGTACACTACAAATACCATTTACATGTACATGAGGGGGTCTGTTTGATATTTGGGGAAAATTTTCTTTTACAGTTTTCAAGAAAACCTATCTCAAAAAAATGTGTGAAATACACAATTATCTTACCATCTTTTATCATGTCGTGCACACGACGGCCAATCAGGATTTGGTATATGGTCTTTGGTACAACCCTCCTCATAACCCCAACAAGATGGTGTGTCTATAGCATCCTAGAAAATAAATAAAGGAAGGGAAAATATTGAAAAGTATAATGTAATACAAACACAAAGGATCCCTTAATTCTAAAGTTGTTTAATACCTTGAAAAGACTCCATCCGTCTAGACTACTACTCAAAGAAACTTGGAAACAAACTTGTTTTTATGGATCAAGATACCTACAGTAAAGTAACTGCACTCCCCACCTAAAAACAATTGTCAAAACTTCATCAGTGAAAAATTCAAATATTCAGCAAGCAACCACAAGCGTTACAAGAACGTATTGCTATGAAATCAGTTTTTATCAAGCTGAGCTGACACCGGCAGCCATTTTTGATATTTATGGAAGGTTGGAACTTGAGTCTATCAAGAAAATTGGGTCTTAGCAGAAACTGGTAATTTTTAATAATGGCATCATATTGCACTGTCCACTCACAATACTCAAGACAAGCAATTCACCTCCCCCCATGTACCACCCACCCCCCTCCATTCTGATATTTTCCACAACTTGTAAGACTTTTGAATTAGGTACAGTATCTTCCATCCACACACACCACATTACGTATCTATGGTCAGTGCTGATATCAATAATTTTACCCAAGCATCCCGGGAGTTCTGCTTGCTCATGATGAAAACTTTGTCTGAGCAGGAAGATATTGTGTGGTGATTACACACTGTACTAGTAAAATCGGAAGTCAGGTACTACATTTGAGTTTCCCTCATAAACGGGCATTGTAAAATCTACGACCAGTTTCTTTAAGGGGACAAGCTTTGTGATGATTTCCTTTAAGAAATAAGATTCTAGCGTTTCTTTGCCTTTACTGTGCATTCGTTGCACGTACTACATCTCACTTATCCTGTGAACCCTGTCATAATGTAAACAGTTTTATTTATCAGTATTCTTAAAATACATTTGATCAAGAACTGCGGAGATGGGGGAAGAGGGGGGGCTGTGGAGATTTAGTCCCCTCCCCCACATTTTTGCTCATGGTTGGGAGGTAAAATTGGGAAATTATTAACATTAATTTGAAAGAAAATTTGGTAAAAAATATGAAATATGTCAACAAATTTGCTGAAAATTGACACAAATTTCCTCAAATCAAAGAAAATTGCCTTAAAAATGAATAGAATTTCCCAAAATTTGCAAAAAATGAACAGAATTTCCCAAAAATTGACAAACACTTCACCAAAATTTCAAAGAAAATGAACAAAAATGATCAAAATTTCCCGAAAATCAAAGAATAGTTCCCAAAAATTGGTCAAATTAAAGAAACTTTACAAACATTTCCTCAAAATTGAAGAAAATGGCCTGAAATAAAGGAAAGGAAATTGGCATACAATTCGCCGAATTTGATGAAAAGTTCCCGAAAATGAAGAAAATTTCCTGAAAATTGACAAAATTTAAGAAAATTGCCTAAAAATGAAGAAACTTTCCCTAAAATTGTCAAACAATTTACCAAAAGTTTAAGGAAAGTGCCCAAAAATAGAAAATAATTGCACCAAAATCAATGAAATTTCCGTTAAATTGACAAACAAACCACGCAAATTTGACGGAAAGGGCCTGAAAATTAAGAAAATTTCCCATAAATGAAGAAAATTTCCTACAAATTGAACAAAAAATTTTATAAGAAATTGAAGGAGATTTTCAGATTAGCAGCAAAAGATGGAACTTAATTTACTAGTGTAATTTTCCACTCGTGAACAGGAAATTGTTGGGGTTCTTGTCCCACACCTTCTTAAGAGGTAACCCTTCCTACGCCCATGGCTAACAGTGTATCAATCTGGTTGGGAGTTATTGTACAGGATTTAATATATGTGATGTACTTTAATTTTCACAATTTACTTCTTCAGCCCCCTTCCTCCATACTTCAAAAATTGCTCCACGGTCCATGTTGATCATTACAAAAATAATGAAACGTATAATGGTCATATATTAAACTTTAACATCATGGCATGTTTCAACACATGGTATGCCAAAATCACTTCCAATATGTTAGTTTTTTAGCCTGAAACGCCAAAAGGGTGAAAACGAATGAAATGGCTGATTCAATCAATACCCTTTGATACCGTCATTCATTTGTAACAATTGTCTAATATCATCTATTATTATACCGTACTATTATATTAATGTTCAATTAGTTTTTTCACTAATATATTTTACTAATATGATGACTACCACATATGATAAACTCTCCTCAAAAAACTGAATATCTATTTAATGTACAACTGTAAATATCAGAATACTGCTACCTGGAAATCTTCCGCAACTTGTGTACAGTAAAAGCAAATAGAATTCCTCGTTGATCTTGTTTAAAATAATGATTGACAACAACTACAGGAAGTGAGCATGTGAATGAAATCATCATCCATTTCCTCCAGATTAAATCTTCCAATCAGGAAGTTAAGTACATGAAAAAGATATATAGGAGTCATTCACAATAACGTACAGTAGGAGAAAAATATCAATACACATACAGTAAATGCTAAACCTGGACATTTGTTCCTTTTTGTTTTATTATATTTATTGCATGTAAAGATGCATATGGTACTATATGCAATGGCAGTTATCTGGATAATCAGAGTAGCATGCAGAGAGGGAAGGGGGGAACCCCAGTCCATGCGTCTTTCCCAGCCCCTGAAATTCCAACTTCATACCTGAAAAGCCGGTTTACATCGCCATTGCTTGCAAAATGGTTTTAATCCCCCAGTTAAGAATTTTGCACCCCTACAGTATGTGATATTGTCACCTCCTAAAATTGTGACACTGGTTACAAAACTGCATCGAATTGAAAACATCAACAAAAGTCTTGCATGTTTCACTCCTTTTAATAGTAATCTACATGAAATAATATGTGATGTAAGTCATAGAGTGTGATATATATCCCCCAACAAAATATACAAAACTCCCTTCAGTAGCATCACCAGAGATTTTTGTCACGGGGAGGGGGGGGGCACAGCAGAGCGAAAAAGGGGGGAGGGGAGGGACACTAACACTGTGTCGCAATTTGGTGGTCCTGCGCATAATGACGTGGGGTTCAGGGGCCTTCCAGAGGGCCCCTGGTGGGGTTCAGAGGCCCACCAGAGGGCCCCTGGTGGGGATCAGGGGCAAAGACCTGGTAGGGGTCTAGGGGAAAAATCCCCCTGAAGCTCTGCAAACTTCTTGTTTTTGATGTCCAGAAATGGCTTAAAATCGGTTCAGAAATTAAATTGATTAAAAAAAGAATATTTTATATTCTACATGATTCAAATCAACTTAGTCTCAGACCTTTTCTTGAACAGACAGAAAATAAAATTCTCCTGAAATTTGAGAAAATTCAGGCAAAACCCTGGGGTATAGGAGTGAAGCCCGGGAGATTTGGAGATTTTTTGTTTTTGGTGACCCGAAATGGCTTAAAATCCAACATAAAAGTTCAAAAATCAAATTGCTAAAAATAACAAAAATTTGAACGGTGAAATCCAACTCTCTGAAAATTTGGACACAACATATATGGATATTTGAGTCAAAAAGCTCTCAAAAAAGTCAAAAAGCTCTCAAAAAAGTCAAAAATGTGGAAACTAAAATAAAATATCACCTGCATGCTGGTAGTTTGCCACCAAATTCCCTGCCAATTTTTTTAAAGAAAAACCATCAAACTTGTGCAAGAAAAAGATAATCATATTCAGTCAAAACCCTTGTTTTCCCTTTTTAAAATGTTGGATCCCATTCCTATATACTTATGAATAGACTGATAGATACATCAGCAGAATAACTTTAATTTAAAGAAAATTAAGTCCCTGAACCCTGTGAAGATTTCACGTTTTTGATGTCCCAAACTGCCAAAATCGTGGCTTAAAATTCTAAATACATTTTCATACAATAGCCACAAAGCCACGGTGCTCCTGTAAATTTCTGGTAATTTTTTTGGAATAAATGGTTCAATCTGAAAGTGACATTTTAAATGAAACTTTATCAAAGGAAATTATTGAAAAATTGACTAAAATTTAAAGTTTTCTTTTATTAATGTAAAAATTAAAACCTAAAATAGCTATTTATCAGGGCCTATTTTTTTGAGGATGGTAGGAAAAAAGGATGGAAAATGTTTGAAATCAAGACATCTGTGGCATGCGGGGGAAGGAGGAGGGAAGGGGGGAGGGGGCACAACACAAATTGGGAGCTTACCTTGAAAATGCAACCACTGTCTTGCCTGCACTTTTCAGCCTCCTGTGAGTGTCCTTTGAAATAAAACGAATAATGCTCTGGATGAAGATTTGGATCCTTAAAGCCTAACTGTGATAAGTTGCCCTCCAAGGTTTTTATCCTAACTTGTTCACATTCGTCACAACTGTTGTTTTCCTCAGCCCCTGTTGAAAGCTTCCACAGAATTACAACTTGGATGATGAGGTGAATCCACGAATAAGACAGACAGCCTTGCATATTGGGTGGAGGGGGTAAGTTAAATCAAAATGCGATCCTGATGAAATAAAAAAACAATGTTAACTAAGTAAAGGGAAAAGATGTGTGTCCTATTGGTTTGGTAAAATGTTTGAGCAAAGAAGTCCAATCAAAATGTGTGCCTGCTGCAAAAAGAAAATAATGTGTCTTATTAGTTTAATAAAATGTTAGAGCAAAAACAAAAAAAAAGTCACCCTAAGCTGAAAAAGTTATGCGAATAAAATACTTAACATTACACTTGAGACAGCTTTAGATGTGTTTAAGTAAAAATGACCGTACAGTTATATACATCTTTCAAAATTAATTATTTCCCCATGAAATGAGTCACATGATATATGCAATAGCAAGTACAACAAGAGTACACACTATGCAGCCTGATACTCCTTCAGCATGAAGCAGAGCCAAAGTCCTTCCTTTTACTTCTTGTAACATACATCTTAGATATGGATACATGTATATGTGCATGCATACACAGACAAGAACATACAAGTGCACTTTAAGAATGAGTTTGAAGGAAATAAACTATTATTGTAAACTTATTTGCTTGATAGCCTGTCCTCCTACAGTATCTACTCTATTTCAGCATTCCAATATGCAAAGACCTTTTGGCACATCTAAAAAAATCATCAAAATCTTTAACATTTAACAGACTGCTGTTAAATTTCATGTCAAAGCATGATCTCTCAGTTTATAGATCCATGGTCCAAGTAAAAGATTAAAATTAATATACAGTACTTTATTGTCCATGTGTTAAACAAAATATCATTTTAAACATCAAACTTGTCTCTATAACCTAAATACTTACTATACCAAAAAGATCCAATTGTCGTAGCACAGATCCCACAGGACAACTGAATTGTCTCGTGAACTCTCTTCCTTTTTCCTTATGGCAAAATTTCAAAACTAAATCGCCTCACATATATTCCTACTTTTTCCTATTCCTCAATTTTAAAACTAAATAGCTTCATACTCATCAATTGGCCACTATAAATAAAAGACTATATGTTTTAGATCATGCATACTAATAGCACTTTCTCTTTGGAGAGCAAAACCACAAATCTGTAATATCTATTCAATCGAGAAGGATACTGTGCATGTATGCTAAAAATAATGTCCATGTACTGCAGGCCTCCCAGTGACTCTTTTTTTAAATAAAGGTTTTTTTAGAGGTTGGAAAAGTTGAAATAAAGGGTTTTAAAGATTTTGGATTGAAATAAAAAGGTTTATAAAGGCTAACTCATGGAATAAATTTTCATACAATGAGCATATTCTGGGGCAAAAGGCAGTTGGTGGCGCCAAAAGTCCATTACTTACGTGAAGTTGGAAATTTTATTTTGGTCCTGCTACTTTTTAAATGTGTTGAGAACAGATATGCTATTAAATGGATGTGTATACTTACCAATGAAGCTAAAACCTTGGCACTCGAATCATTAACCTTACTTAACTTTTGAAAATAAAGTTTTTAAAGGTTTTAAAGGTTATTTTGAAAGGAATAAAGGTTCAATTTGTCAATAAAGGTTTTCAAAGGTTTTAAAGGTTTTCAAAGGTTTACCGGGAGCCCTGAAGTACTGTGTTGTTTCAGAAGCAGTTATAGGTTCATTATATATTAAATCTACCGTACATGACAATAAATTTCAAACAGAAAAAGAAACTTTAAACCCATACTCATACCTTGATCCACAAAGGGGCGGAGTGGGAATGGCCAAAAGGGGGAATTTACAAAGTGCAAATGATAATGTAGCATGATGGTGTAAGATGGCACTTCAAATGTAAAAGGAGGAATCAATTCAAGTGGTACCTAAGAATGTTTTTGCATTGGAAAATTGTAACTTGAACATTACGAAAAAAGCTCAAGCAATTCTCAAACTTACAGTTGTCGAAGAAAATAAAAAGTGTTTGTGGAAAAGGAGCAGGGTGTAGTACCCCCCCCCCCCCACCCCACACACTGAAATAGCTCATCTAAAAGCAACTATGCATGCAATTTACTTTTTAACTTATAACATTCAACTATTTTAATTAGTAATGTGATGACAAAATCTTTTCTTATTATCATCAAAAATCACTCTTAATTTCCATGCAACAACTTCAGCTTACTTGGAAGGAAATATGTTATAAGCCATGACGATAGCAAAATAGTTTCATCAAAATTGCTTAAAAATCAATCATATTTAGGATTTTTTTTTATTTTATCCCAGAGCGAAAACAAAATAATTTTCCTAATGTACATGTTTGCTTTTCAATCCTTCACAAAACTTGAAGGTTTTGAATCTCCATCATATCATCAAACAACTTACTGTAGCGATAAAACCAAAACATCAATGATGTTGAGGCTCAACTTTATCCCAAAAATGTTCAAAAGAGTAGTAGTAAAGATATCGAAGGAAGATGCAATAGGAGTTGCAACTTTCATTAATTTCGTTTCAAGTAGTTTTTGCATGAAAAGATATATTTATGGTCTACTGCAATTTGAAATTACTTTATACAAAGCAATTCATTCTTTTCAACATTTTACATCCTTTCTTTTAATTGATTTGTCTAAAAATACACCAATCATATGATGTGGAACTACATTTAATGAGCAAAGGCCCTCACATGTGTCTGTTTATGAGGCCATACCACCAATGTGAAAATTTAGTTGGAGCCAGCTGAAGTCTATATATCTATATATTCTCTGCCTGATTTTACAACAACACAATTGTCACCAAAAAATTGTTTTTCCCAGTTTTAATGATGTTGAAAATAAAACTGAACTGTACCTTTAAATTTCAGCAAACGATCGTAAATCTAATAATTTAAACAATTGTTTTTTGTTTTTTCTCGCGAAGAGGGAATAGAGCAATTTTGACTAGATCTATTCATTAGGTTGTCATATTGTACGTGCAGATCTGGAGCAATCACCGTCTGAGGTAAAATTTCAGAGAGGTAGGGCAAAATCACATACCACTCTTCTCCGGATGGGGTCGCATTTAATTTTGCCCAGTTTTCATTAAAACTAAACCACATTAAAGTTTGCCCCCTCGGCCTGATCAAGCTTTATACCTCACTGATCAGGCAGAAAAAAATTGAAGAATATTTGACGTAATGATCAAACATCTGCTGTTTGGATATTTAATCCAAATTTAGTCTGTATTCTTTTACTAGAGTTATTTTCTAAGATATGTCTTAGCTAAAAATATTAGACTCCCTCCAGAAAAGGAAAAACCCATGGATCTTCGTCCCCCTGGATTTCAGTAAGTATTCAATTATCCCCCTCCCAATACTCTTTCAGAGAAAATATATTTTTTGTTATTCTTTATTCTTTTCAACAATTTTGTTTTCAAAACAAAATATGTTCATCATTTATAAAATAATTAACAAGATATCTCTTACTATTTAGGTAGTGTTTTTTCTTGTTTAATTTCCTTTAGGGGCTTCTTCTCCCAAATTCCCAGAATGAAGCTTCAGTCCCCTACTTTTTTAGAAGAAGCCCAATTTGAAATTTTACCTCAAAAAAAAAAAAAAAAGTGTTACGAACTAGCTTGTATATTCACTATACATTACATTGCAACAATGAAGACAAGTGTACTCAGGCAAAGATGACAAGTGCGGGTGATTAAACAGGGAAAATAATCCATGCTGGACACAGAACAGAGGAACTTGTGCACTGTAGCGTGAACGTTGTACCTCCTTGGTGTGAACTTAGCTGTATGAGTAGTGTAGGCAATTAATTATGCAGTGGACATTTTCAAATTTTAGTACAAAATGACTAAATTTTGAATGAAAATGACCATATTTCATGATAACAATTATACATGCAAATCAAAAATTGAAATACACCCTCAAAAGATATTTTCATGCTTTTCAAGACTGCCAAATTTAAGGAGTTTTTGACCAAAAAGACAAGATACATGTACATTTCAAAAACAGAAGACAGGAAGTTTACAGATTCTTTCCACAATATTAACCCTCAACGTCGCTGAGCCAAAAACACTGATGACGTTCAGTGACTGACAAGTCTGACATTTACTTTATGACATAAATTCAAAAGTTAGCTAATCACCCTAACCCAGAACCTAGCTCATTTTTTTCTTTTTCTTAAGAGTAGGCCTACAAAGTACAATAATTTGTAAATCTTTATGAAATTCTTTCGACTTGTTTCAGTACTACATCTTAGTCAACGGAAATCATGAGACATCCATATTATGATACACGGAGTGGAGGAAAATTCTATCAAAACATTTAAGGGTCGTCCATATATCAATATATCTATTCTATAAAGATGAAAGATTATAAGAGGGGTGTAATAAACATAAACTATAACAGCTTTTTTTGGTCAATCTGCTGCACTTCAACAATAGTATGGTATGATAGAAAAAACAACGAAAATTTACATTAAAAAAATACCAAGGTTGCCTATCACACACAAAGTAACAAAAAGAAACACAAATTGATGTTTGAAAATATAAATTGATCAATATTTTTGTACATTAAATGTCATTAGGCCCATGTTTGGATCACAAGTGTTCATAGCGTTATGGCAACCTATATACTTATTACATATATAATTGATAAAATAACAAGGTAGGTCACCTTCTACCGCAACTTTTGAACTGTATATAAAAAATCCTTTTCATATACGGTACGAAAGTCGTGGTAGTAGGTAACCTACCTTGTTAATGTTATATATATGTAGGCCATAACGCTAGTAACACCTGTGGTTTGGATCTAGCTATTCGCCATATAGGTCTAGACCTCCCCCTCTTTTAAGCCTTTTATTTCCCAACTGATCTGCTTATTTCTTTTTTCCGCTTGGTTGGCGTTCATGTCCTCTTTAAGGATTTTTGCCGACTTAACCGATTCTTGTTGGCTGACGTTCACTGATTAGGCCTACTGTCGTTTCTGATTTACGACCTGTCAGCCTGTCGAGTGTCGTACATAAAACAAATGTGCGAGTGATAAAAATAGGATACGTCGGGTTGTGACAATAACTAACGTTGACCTAATGTTAGTTTGGGAGGTCCTATTATTACTCTCATACATGTCTAACGAATAGACAAAATTCATATCAACGATTCATTCAGGCTTACCACATTTTTTGGCAGATGGAAATCTGGGAAAATACGCCTGGTGCTTTTATGAAATTACACCATCTGTCTACAGTAAAGTCAAGTGGCAGGAAGGGTTCACATTCACACAGGGTGACTGGCCTTAAAAAAAGTATTACAAATTATGGTTCTCTCCCCCCTCTTATCACTGCACCTAGCTATTTCAGATTTAGTCATATCCCACAACAATACACTTTTTGACATCTGACCTAGGGGCCTACTGGTGGCGTGTACAGGCCGCAGATCACTAAACAACAACAATCACACACCGCCAGCACATAGTAACGGGTTCAAGTGAAATGAATTACAGCCACACGATGATAAATGGTTCCATAACTACACTGCACCTGCTATCTTCTACTAAGTAGGCTAGTACTGGTACCAACATTGCCATATTGCCAGTAAACAAATTTCGCGTACTTCTTGCAAGTTGCAGATATTCTGATCAGCTGATATATCACATGCATCAGCTGAACACGTTGAATAAATTTGTTCACTGTGGACCAATCACTTAGCTTAAAGTCGTGCCAAACGATATGACGTCTTTACCAGCGGATGAAACACAAAAACATGCGCAGAACTGAACAACGTCAAGTCAGCTTTGTGGTGGGTCACGAACTCTGACCCGTGTCGACTGAAAGTTCCGAATTTTAGCTCGAATTTTCGTTCAATATACGGCGAAATATCGACACAAAGTCGTAAGTACCCCTTCCGCATTATTTTCTACATAATTTAAGAGTATTTTGGAGAAAATTGACCCAAAATTAAGGACAAACTCGACGTTAAAGCACAACGTCTATCCAACAAATGTTTTCCTTCAATCATTTGTATTCGTAAGTCGCCGCTTTGCTCGCGGAAATATGTTCATGCTGTCGCAATTAAAAACACTTGTTTTTAAGGTTTATTTGTGTAGTTTTCTGGTTAAGTTTGCCATACTTTTTCATGCCTATTTCCTCCGCTAAGCGTTTTGGATTTGATTTTCAGAGAACCGCAACATACTCTTTTTGTCTACCAACCAAATTTTCGCGGGACAACTGGTGCACAACTGGCCCTGTTTGTCCCCTTAACTTTGACCCTTTGTGCCCTATGTCATTATTTCTGTCCCAAAGAACTGACCCTTCGAGGTGAAAAATAGACGTAGCTCGAGTTCAGCGCCAAGTCGATAATTTTCATAGCCTCTTCGCGCATATTTTTCTCTAACGAAAAACATTTTATGTGTGAAGGCAATGTATGTTTTCAGACATTTTATTAATGGCAGTAAGCGTTCAATATGGCGTCTAGCATTTTCTTTTTTGGGTGGTTCCCGTTCGTAGTCGGCATGCAAGAAAGAAGGATTGACGTCACGGCTAATGTTTGTATATCACATACAGCACAGTAACAAGGCCCTAATAATATTATGTTGCAGCTACCTTCTTCATTGGGTAGGCATTTTTTTTTAAATTATGAACAAAAATGTGATAAATTAAATCATTTCTTTTATTAGTTCAATGGTAGTGATTGAGTTTCAACATGCAGATATTAACACTAGTATTTTATTTTGGTGTTTCTTAAGAACTGAGCTCTGTTGGAAGTATAGAATTGTAAAAATATGAGGACTTTTTTGAGTGCCACAAGAGTAGGCATACTGTACACAATAAGATAAATACATTATTAGATTGTGCACTGATGTGTTGCAATTTAAGGGTCAGAACTTTGTTTGAGGATGAAAAATATGATGAAAGTTTTTACAACAGCTTTTTTCAGACCGTTTTTCTCTTATTTTATCTTTACAATTTTATGTATTTAGGCCATGAGAATGAAAGTTTTAGATTTGCTGCATTTTGTACATAAATTTTTTTAAATGCAGGAGGCTTTTTTCATTAATAATTATTTATTTTTAGTATAAAGCTTCTTTCAAGATGTAATTGCAATCTACAAGTTTGTATGTAGTTAATGTAACGATATTGATGAATATGTTTATAGTGCCACCACTCGTTGGTAAGCGACGTGTTGTATCACAAGTTTTTAATGGAGAAATAAAACTTGAAAGCATCTCAAATGTGAATAATGCGCATGGATATAGAGCGATTTCAAAGTAGCAATCCCGAAATTTCAAAATGAGCCTAGTGTTAAAAATTAGCATGCAGCAACATACAGTTGCTATCAAGCTGCTCCCATTTAAGTACTGTATGTAAATAATGTGTAATTTACCCTTTTACCCATTGTAATTGGAACTGTGTGGGAATAAAGATTTAATTTAATTCAATTCAATACAGCATTGAAGTTAAAATGTATCGGAGGTTTCCATGTGAAGATCAAAGCTGTTGGCGGCAACTGCATGTGGGTACTATGTACATAATGCGTAATTTACCCTTTTACAGCTGTTTGATGATTTGGAACTTTTTTTTTCATAGGTGAGGTGGGGAGGGGGGGGGGGGGTGCAATACTTGTTTTTGCTTTCTTTAAATAATCAGCAATATTTTCCTCGCTGTCAGGTTATTGAGCCAGAGTATTTAGACCAGAATAAAATATAAGTCAGTACTCAGTTCCCAATTTTAGTTCTACAAAATCTTTGGTCTATTATGCAGGAAGAAAATTTTAGTTTTGGAAAGAATTTTTTTTTTTTTCAGTTTTCTAATTGATCAAAAATTGAATCAACTTAAATTAATACAAAGCTTTTAATTTTCACTGTATACCAGTTTCATGAAAATTAACATTGAATTTTATTTTAAGCACCTTTCTGGAATTGTTTATTTTGTAATATTTCTTTTGAATAAAATATTTACCATTAGTGCGCTTTATCTGACGGTCAGTTTGCAACCTTAAATGTACATATATTTTATTTTAGTTTTAAATCATGAATCCAAATTGTATCTCCATTTGTGTGTTAGCATTTATAGTTTCCTATAGTCTACAGAACATGACTTGAAATCATTTATGTCATGAATTTCCAGTGAATGCTCAATAATTTATATTCTTTTGTTTTCTTTATAAAATATTTAATTTGTAATTCATTAAAATACTATACATCTGAGTATACAAATTTCATTGTTTTGAGTTTCTTAAAGTTATTTCATAGTGTACAAAATTATTTATCAACAGGGTAAAACTTTTCCTTGTTTCTTGATAGGATTGATTACATATTTAAAGAAAATATTTTCGTTTCGTTTTTCTAAAGAAGAGTACTAATAGCATGTGAGGAATAGATAAAGGAGAAACCTGGAGGAAAGGTTGAACTTGGTACTGTAGAACAAGGAAAAACATACTGTACATTAAAGCAAGTAATGATAGCGGCACATTAATAAAGTTTAATGTCATGTCTAATGAGGTGTTGAAAAATGTTTTTTGGGTATGGGGAACGCTATAGTTGACTAACGTTAACATTTGGGGAAAGTGTCAGAATGACAAAGAATAGAAATTAGCAGGAAAATGAAGGTAGTTTAGATATTCTTTTTTTAGTTACTGATTTTTTGTTTGTTTGTGATTTAATCAATGCAAATTACAAAGTTGATACACATAATGATGTTTGTCAGGGTATTTTATTTCAAAACTGGGTTAAAAAAGGTTGAAATTACAGTGAAAAAGTAGTTGGGGATGTGAAATTTCTACACAAGTTTAACATTCTTCATAACCTCATAACAATTACTATTTTTATGAAATTTCCGATAACATTTGTGGGTTCTCGGTCAGCACTTTGAATTGTTTTGATACTGTATTGTATCACTTGATACATGTAGATAACTTCATAGTTAAAGGATATGTGAAGATATTTCTACTTGTGATCACAAAAATTAAGTGGACAAAACCGATAAGCAAAGTACAGTATAGGCATAATAGTACCATACAGTACTGTTTAATTAAGTGTCCTTTATAGTCTTTGATAGGTTTCCTTAATACAGTGTAATATACATGTACACGTGTATTACTACACATACAGTACAAATACTGGATTGTAAGCCCCCTTGTAATAAAGCTCACAGAATTTTGCTATCATGGATTTTTGCAATGTCTTTTTTCTGTGTCAATTCACTTTGAAGGCAAAAAATACTTTTTAATCCCCAAGGTTGTTCGCTCCAGCTGCCAATGAGCAAACACTTTTGAATATTGTGTGCTGCTTAAAGTAACAAAGGAGTGACCTTTACCCTTTTCAAAAGCTGCAAGGCTACTGTTTAATTACATGTATGTGTCTGACATATGGTGTAATACAGCTTTTTCTGTAATACTACTGTAGCTGAACTCCCCTTTTGACTGTGTGCAGTAAAAGTACCTACTTGACCTTTGTCCTTTTCAACTCTGTACACTGTATTACAGGAAAAATTACACAATCAAGTTTTATGGCACTGAACTTTAAGCCTTGTAACTAAGCAACAAAGCTAGGCAGTAATAGATGACCTTTTGGTCTAGATCAGTATTTCCTTACTGGGCTGCTTTGTTGTAATTCAAGTTTGGTCTGTCCAGTATTCAAATAAGTTCAGATTTGCCTTTTAAGACTAGAGCAGTGCTTGGATTGTCAACATGTATTTATGAATGGAATGAGGGCAGTGCATTTGGTTCGCTTCATTCACAACTGACTTTATCATATTTTTGTAAAATGTTATTTTAATACATTACGGAAGTCGTATCTAACAGGATTTATTTTTTCCTGTTGAAATAGTCATTTCCCTTAGAGGTTAGAAATAATCGTTTCCCTTATTAGACTGTAATATTTGCATGCATTTCAATTGGAAAACAAAATGAAGCAATTTTATAAAGTATTTGGGGCAAAAAGCAGAATATATTAAAGTACCTCTCACAATCTCACTACTGCACAGTACACATACTGTACAATGTATGGGCGGGATTTGCCTACAGAAAGTGGGGGGGGGGAGTCAAAGTTGGGGGTGGGGGAAAATCACAAAATCATGCTAAGATGTACAAAATCACCATACAAAATATACAAATTTGAAAAAAATGGGGGCAAGTGCCCCCTTTTCCCCCAAAATAGTACAAGGGTTTGATCATGTTCTTCCACTGCTTATAACTATTCATATGATATACTGTGCATTACAATTAGGTTTTCAAAAATGTCTATATTACAATTAGCTTTTCAAAAACTTCAATTAATACATTGCTTTGCTTTGATCTTAAATTTCTAACAAATAATCCAAAGTTGAGCATTTGCAATTGTAATGATGCTGATGTTTTGAAGTGATTGAATACCATTATCATTAAGAGTAGGAAAAAGTTTATACTTGGAAATTGGTTTGAGACAATAGTGTACAGTATGTATGTACTGTATGTGCCAATTTTTTGATGTACTTGTAGGAATTAGTCCAAAGTTTATTCTGTGAATTTATTTTCTTCAAATTAAGTGTCTGATTTCCAACTATCTAAATTTATAGATTGACATGTGCCTGATACAGACAAGTGAAATACTTTGTTAGAATCATTTCCTTTCCTTGAATCAGTGCATTGTTACAAAATACAATTTGGAAGAAATTTTATTATTTCATTGTCTAAAAATGGTAAAAATCTATATGTACTGTAGAACTCCTTTATACCAATTTTTATTCAGGAAAGAAAATAAAACTAAATGTTTAGCTGTCTATTAGGTGTTACTTTTCAAAAGAAGGAAAGAGAATTCCAGATTCCCAGATCACAATTTACTGCAGTTTAAGTCATTACTCTTGAATTCAATTCATTATTATATTAGATTTATTCTCAAAATTTCATTTGCAAATATATTAAAGTCTGATTTCTTTTTCTTTTTCAATTTTGTATTATTTTATAGTGGGTCGTCCTTGTGAGGCATAGGTGTAGGAACATGGGCGGAAGGGGTGGGCACATACGTATGCTACAACACTTTAGTGGTAACAATTTAAATGACTTGAGGAGGTACCATGTAGGCCACTGCAACATTGGGGAACATGCCTCCCCCCTCTCCCTTCCCACATTTTTATGCCTGTGTTGTGAGGTCAGAGTTATATATTTCTTAGACTAAGCTGCAAAAGCTGTGTGACTCGTTGATGTTAAAGAAATAATTAAAAGTAACTTGATTCTAACTGAACCCGCTCTGTAGGTTATAAACTGTTTTTAAAAAGTAGCATTATTGACACAGCTCCCCATATAAATGTATCTTGTATGGATTTATCATCACCACACCATGTCTACACAGGCTTGTAACTCATTGAACATGATCTTGATATTCATCACAGTGTATCTGCCAGCCATGCACGCACTAATTATGTATTTCTACGTGATGTGCATACTGTGGTACAACCTGCATGTATACAAATGTCAGAATGCAAAGAGCATTTGGCTTCTAAATTATGCATACATTATCCCTGATGTGACATACATGTAGGCTGTACTGTACAGTATGTTGTGTTGAGTGCAGTGGTTAATGATATTGATAAAGGCAGATGTGCATGCATGTGATGTGAGCAGTGTGTGCTGTGTACCCTTACTGACCGTTTTGTCAAGGAACTTATTTGTGGTATTGCTGGTGCTGTTAATATTCAAAGCTACTTCTTTATTTATAATCTTTCTGTTTAAAAAAGGGGTTGAATAAATATAAAAAAATTGCTTGTCTCAAGGTTTTTTTTTCATTAAATGAATGTATTTTTATTTTATGGTAAGAAAAAGTTACACTGTAGATGTTAAAATGTAGCACACTAGAAGAGGAAATCTAAACAAGAATTAATTTAGTTGTGACAAATGGGGGTCAGGGATTTGTTTAAAAAAATTGTTTTTGCATTCATAAACCAAAAAAATGTATAGGCATAACAATAGGCAGTGATTACCCTAGCTGAAACAATGAATTGATACAGAATGCAATGGAATGAAAAGTTTCATCAAGTCATGGACCATGATGCTTTTTTTATATATTTATATAAAAAAAAAGAACCTCTTTTACTATTTATTCTAGGGCTTGGGCAGATTGAAAGTTCTCAAATTTGAGTGTTACAAATAAAAAAATAATGGAAAGGTCAGAAATCTCCTTCATTGCCAACAATCTTGTACTGTTTCTTTACTCTTTATTGCATGCATTGAAAATATAAATGCATTTATTTATTAAAGAAATGCTTAGAAAGCTGGTTTTATGTTTAAAGAATGATCAATTAAATTTTAGAAAGGATTGAACAATCAAAGTGTATTGTCACTGTATTGTCTCTGACAGAATATAATGTCCCTTAGATTATATGGAGAAACATTAATTTGATTAATTATCCAACAAGTTTTCACTAAGCATCGACTGCAGTAAGCGTGATGTTATGACTGTAGCTGAATTTATAATCATCAGGGACTTGAGAGTGGTTTTTACTGTACATAAATGTGACAAAAAGTAGTGCCTGGAATATTGATTACGATCATCATCTTTACAGAACAGTCAATTGTCATTGCACCCTTACAGTCTATCACATATCCTTGCTTTCCCCCTGTACAACCTTCCCAGAGCTTCCCTCGCTGCCCACAACTCAGTAGCTGAGCTCTTCCAAAAAAAACCACTGGATAGAAATATCTCCTTCATCATGCTTCCTTCTACAACCATATTTAGTCCTCCTTCCCCACCCCTTCTCTCACTACATTATTTTTTCACCCATACACCTCTCTCGATCCCAGCTTTCTGGCTTTTAGTTCTTGTGTTTCTCTCAATCTCCCCCTGTTTACTCTCCTTCCTACCTCTGGAATGATCTAATCTCTCAGGCACAATTTGACCCTTGCTGTTGTGGTGCCGTAAGAGTACTTACAGAAGAAATTCAGTCAGACATGGAAAAGATATACGGTTCTGGCGGTTATAACCGCATAATTTTTTATGTTTTTTAAATTCATTTTGTAGATTTCTTGAGTGTGCAGCAATATATGTATTAAATATGTGCTCTAAAAAGTATGGATGCACCAGAACCAGCATTCTAAGTTCTGGCCGGAACCGGAACTCAAAGCAAAGTTTGCGCCGGAACCGAAACTTTCTGCCCAGCATTTTTATCCATGAAATCAACATATGCAAATTTGAAAACAAAAGTTTGAGCTTCAAAGGTTCATAGACTTGTACAGTAGATGCAACATTAGCTAAATTGTTTTCAAATCTATTAAAAAGCATTATAGTAGCAAAAAATGTAATCAAAATTTATTAAACATTAACCATTTTACAGCAGTTTTATCTCAATTTGCATGTATTATGCACATTTTGTGAGCTATTACAGGGCAATCTTGGCATTTTCTTTTGTAAATCCTTTGATTTGTAAATGTCTATTTATAAATCTATGTAGTGGTGCAGCAAATTCTGACCAAGAGTTTTGAGCTTTTGCCATACCACTATATTCTAGCAGGAATAGACTTTCCCATCATTTTCAGTGACTGAGATTTTCAAAATTCCAGTTCAGAGTTTGGGTTCTTGTTTTTGTCTTTTCTGTAGCTTGATGCGCTGCAGTTTTAGACATGGTAATCAAAATTTTGAGCATTGAATATGTACTGTTGTGTAGAATATATCATACCAAAATTTTATGAAGTTTCAGTTTTGGTGCAACATTTACAATGAGTTCCAGCTGGAACCAGAAGTTAGACAAATCTTATGATCTGGCCAGATGTTCCAGCCGGAACCAAGTTCCAGTGCATCCCTAAAAACCTTTCCCCATGTGCGATAAATAATACATTAAAGTGCACAAAAGGGATATAATACATGTTTTTCTGTCACATTTTTTTGTAGGAAGATTTTTGACACCTTTATTCAGGACTGAAAATTTATACCTCTTGGTTTGTGATCAAGCAAGTTCATCTTTTTTGAAAGAGAGATTTAAAATAAAGAAATTAACCAAATGAAACTCATTCAATATCTTAAACCCATTAAGAAGATATTCAAGTTTTAAGATCTGTCTCTGTGTTGGAATGACAAATATGATACTGTTTATGATTCTTGTAATGTCACATTCTCACATTCCTGAATATTATTTATGGATTTTATATTTCTTCCCGACATTATGTGATTTAAAACTATTTGATATGACAGGAAAGAAGTAACACAGAATTAACGGTAGTAAAAGTATGATTTATTACTTAATAACAGGAGGGAGGGTGGGGAATAATTACAAGTAACACATAAAGTTAGAATAATTTTCTTTGAAATGCATAAGCAATTGTTGGGAAAGTGGGGAAGAGGGTCCGAGCATTCTGATGTAGACTTACTATAACAGTTATTTTCTACACAAATGAGATGATTTAGAGTGTATGTACATGTAATGTAAATACTTTAAAAAATTCATTTTTATAGTCTACAGGGTGTATCACCAGGAAACCAATTCTCTGCTATAGCAATTTATTCCATCTGATCTAAACATCCCTTTCCTTCTCTGCCTTACCTTCCTTTTATTACCTTACATATGTACATGTACTGTAACTTCTTTCCCTTGTTCACTTTATCTCCCTCCTTCCCTCTATGCCACTGCTGTTTCCTCTCTGTCCTAAATAAAGTACTTAGTTTTTAACACCCTCTTGGCACATTTGACTCTGACTGTCGCAGTGCCGTTAAACATCAACAAACCAAACCAAACCAAACCTTAAACTCCATAGAAAGGGTCAGGTTTTATTAATTGCTGCATTACCTAAATTGAAAACTAGAGTAAAAAAGCTCTACAGCATATTTACCATATGGAGTTACTTTGTGATAGAAATACTGTAATCTTGATAATATGCTAGCAGCTGAAATTTATTATATCTTCAAGCTTATGAAAAGTGCCTATCATTCTCATGTTTTACAATAGCTGATCTTATCAAATTTCTTGCATAAACTCTGATATCATATTTCTTATGTTAACTTTGATGTGTTGTGTAAAACACATTTAAGAATCAAGCAATTATTTGTACCGTGGAGTGCTATATTCAATGGAGAAGAAGGTACTGTACATATAATACAAATTAATATAAGTATTATTCTGCAAATCATTAAGAGTGAAGAGAAAAAACTTGCTGGCTGCATTTAATTTGTGAAATTTTGAAACTGAATCATATCTATAAATAATCAAATTTATTTTTTTATCAGCCAGTAAGCCGATCACTAGAGATATTTAAGAGAAACTTGAAATACAATGTGCACTTTAGTAATATTGTTTTACAGAGTCTTCCAGAATCTGGATTGTGCTAGCTTTAACCTATGACAAAGTTTGTTTTAACAGACTTTTCTAGTTGTATAGGCGTATGACCTATGGAGGGCATTTTCTAGGGTGGGACCACTTTAGTGGAATAAACTTCAGTTAGATTTAGACAAATCAAAAATCAACCACGTTTCAGAAAGTTATTAAAAGTCATCTTTTTAAAGCTTATCCCTCATCACTGAAGTTGGTGAAGAGAGGATATAGCATCTCTACCTTTTGTCCGTCTGTCCATTCGTCCACATCTATTGTCTGTCCGGTCTCATGCAATGTTCAGCTACTAGGGAACAAAATATTGCTGCCCTAGGAAAGGAATTCCAACTATTTTTATGAACAGAAATTTATATAAAAGAGACTTGCTTTGAAAGAATTTTAAACAAATGCATTCCAGCAATTAAAGGATTTGTTTGGCATGAAAAAAAGCAGAATAACAGAGCTGACGACTCAATAAAATTTATAATGAAATGTCTTGCGAACTAATAGC
>JAIGNY010000703.1:885000-1030000 GCA_020152595.1 Chiridota heheva
TACATGTTCATGACATAAAAACATTGAATTTCATTAAAATGATGAATTTCATTAATATGCATAAGTGGGCGGGCTTATATGATTTTGATGAAAAGAGCTTGTAAACATGGTATCGCAAAACAGTAACTGGATTCATGTCATATTTGGTACACTGATAGCCCATGATCTTAGATGTGCCCTATTGTTTTTGATTGTGATGTCATGTATATTAATGAGTGGGCGGGGCTTATGTAAAAAATCTTGAAATGCTCATATTCTAACAACCGCATGTCTGTTTGTTTCATATTTAGTATCTGGTATGTACATATTCCTGATGTGAAAATGTTGAATTTTATTAAAATGCATAGTGTGCCCTATTGTTTTAGGTGGGGATAACATGTATATTAGTGGGCGGGGCTTAATATAAAATCTTTAAATGCACTTATTTTGACAATCACATGTCTGTTTTGTTTAATATTTGTTATAATAATGGTGATAGCTAGTGTGTATCTTTTTATGGCATAATAATGTTGAATTTCATTAATATGCGTAGCACAAGTAAACCTGATATCTTAAGAACTGGATTCACATCATGTATGATACACAGATAGCTCATGCATGGTCTGCAGATATGACCTAATGTTTGTGGTGGTGATTTCATGCATATTAAAAGTGGGCGATGCGTAAGTGAAAAGTTGAAAGAGTAATAAATAAGTAACTGTATGTCCGTTTTGCATCATATTGGGCATGATAATTTTGTTGGTTATTGTGTACATGCTGATGTTATCAACACTGTAAGGCTCCTCTGCAGCCGCCGCCTCTCCAGGCCTCACCCTCTCCTCAAGGTTGCCCGATGGAGCCTCAATCTACTCTGCTGAAGCAAAGGCCATCCTCCTGGGCTTAAACTTTGTTGCACTTTCCTTCCGCCACTGCTTTGTCATCTTCTCCGACTCTGAATCTGTTCTCACTGGCATTCTCATGCATCTGGTCCAATCCACTCATCCTACAAAATCCTCAATAAACTTTACGCTCTTTCCTCCTTAGGGAAAATTGTTTGATTTTTTGGGGGGATCCACAGCCACATCGGCATTCCTGGCAGCGAGAGAGCCATCAACAACGCCTGTTGAATCACATCTCTCCTTTTCCTATCCCACACTCAGACCTCCGTTTCTCCACTTCCAGCTACCTCAGAAAAACCTGTCAAGACTCCTTGAATCATGAGACCAGTTACAAACTTCACACCATCAAACCTAAAGTCTGGGACCAACATCCCCCTGCACAGTCACCACCGCAGGGAGGACACTACTTTCTCACCCACTTTCACCTACTTTTCGGCTCCTTTGCTCCTCTCTGCCCTACATGCATCACCGATCTCTCGATCAAGCATATCCTCTTAACTGTCCCATATACCTGACCTGCAGATCACACCTCTCCCCTCCATCTCAATTTCAAACTGTAAACCCGATTAGCATAGTCTTTTCTAAATGTGAGAATCACAAATGCGCAGTAATCACCTATGAATGGGGATATTATGCATTTTAATTTCGCCGAAATCTGAGTAGGCTAACTTGTAAAATGCACCGCGAACGTGCAGCAGTAAACAGTGAAACTCACAAGAGGCCTAGGCCATAATTTATAAGGCTTTAAATCCCACTCAATCAAGACCCGTTTTACAAGCTGTTAAATCGACCAACAAACACAGTCAAAATACTTGAATCGTTACAATCAATACATTTATATGTAAATATTACCTGATGAGTCAAATAAATTTTGCAAGAAAGAAAAAATAATGCAAAATAAACAAACATAAAAAGTTTTTAACAGAACTGAAATTCTAGTTGCTTCGCAAAGTTGGCAGCCATTTTTCAAGAGGACTGAAATTTTAGAACTTCCTTGGTGGTGGCGTAGTTTTGAAATGTTTTACGGCGAGGTATCATAGATAGGCATGGTATGCAAGAATTTCACAGTGAAACTTTGAAAGTCAAAAAAAGTTACGCGATTTTGAGTTTAAATGACATTGAAAGGAAGTTATCTGTTCTTTATAAACTGAATTTCCATGCATATTTTCCATAAAAATGATGATTTTTACTGTAGAAGTAAACTTTTTACAATTTGGAAAGCAAAACTCTAGTGTCTATTTGGACAATGGAGTCAATACTTTTGCCATACTGGTTGCACATTTTTTTTTTTACTTCATGTTGTAAATTTGGAGCAACTTTGGTGTATTTCCGAAAATTACGGTTTTAACGCGTGTAAACGATACACACTCGGTTTTTTTGGCGCTTTTTTAAAACTAAAATCCCTAAACGTTTCAGCTCTAATAAATTATATATCAGATTTATGCTATATGTAGTACACAGTTGGGTTATGGTCTGTATGTATGTTCTAATGTTGTAGTAGTGATGTCATATATGCTAATGAGTGGGCAGGGCTTACTGATAAATTATTGAAATAGGATAAATAAACAATCGTTTTCCATCATACTTGCTTTGATGATGTTGTTAATTATTGTGCAAATGCCAGCTAATGTTTTTAACATTTTTATTGATCTGCATGATGGGTGTGGCTTATGAATAAACATGGAACAAATATTTCATGATATGCAATGACATGACAGTTAATACAAATTTTGCAAATAAATCAGCTGATGAAATTTTTCACCATTTCCCTTTTTAATTATGGAATGGTAAGTGTGACTTAAGCATGAATAGTGTCATACAGTAGGATACGATAATTTTGAAAAATCTTAGAAGTTATTTCAGTGATTAGGGTCAAGGGTCAGAGGCCAAATAAGTGATTTTAGGCGGTAATTATGTACTAATTTGTACAATTTTTGTACCACTTTAAATTCCGAAAGTGCAAGACCTATACCAACTCTATGTTGTACCATGCTACCTTGGTACATGAAATTGTGTCCCGTCGATTCTGGGGTCAAAAAGTCAAATTAACTTCTTTTCACCATTATTCCCTATAGTTATGGAATGGTAAGTGTGACATGAGCATGGATGGTGTCATGCAGTAAGGTGTGAAAAATGTGAAATATTTCAGCATCATTACACAAAACCTTTTGGTTCTGGTTTCACCATTTCCCCTATAGTGATGGAATGGTTAGTGTGACTTGAGCATGAATGGTGTCATACAGTAGGGTACAATAATTGTGAGAGGAAAAAATGAAGTTATTTCAGTGATTAGGTCAAGGGTCAGAGGTCAATGTGTGATTTTAGGGGGTGATTGTCCTAATTTGTACATTTTTGCACCATTTTTAACTAAAAAAGTACAAAATCTAAACCAACCCTATGTTGTACCATTATACTTTGGTACATGAATTTGTGTCCCTGTAGACTGAGGTTAAAAGGTCAAAGGTTTGTTTGTACTCATGGGCAGTGCAATCTATCAAAAATCACAGAGCTATAGTGACCCTGATAGCTATTTCCCCCAATATGCTATATGCTTAAGGTAATAAGATCAGCAACTCCGTGGTGAATTGCTTTCTTGTTTTATTTGTGCCTTAGTTTTGTGAAAGTTTTCCTCATAAAGCTTAAATGGAAAAATAACATGTAAATGGAAAAAAACTGTTCTGCTTAATTACAAGCAATGTTATTCTTTAAAGGGAGCATGGTGACATCGTTCATTGCTGGTTTATAATCATTTATTGCTGTTATTGAGTTTTCACTTTCAAGAAATTAGTGAAACGTTTCTTGCAACAGGCATATCAAAAGTGATTCCTTGTTTATTCAGCATCTTAAAGCAAACTATTTTTCATTTTGGCACTGGAATGGATTGATTGATCGATAGACAATAATACTGTACCTGAACAAATTATATACTACAACTTTCCAAACATTTGGTCCTTTGCAGGGGTCAAATTTCCTGCTGTTTCAAGAACAGTGCTTTTTAAGCAGAAACATTAAATTTTCAAATATAACTGTTCTTTAAAACTGTTTTTTTTTCAAACATACAGATAGCATCAACATCTTGATATACAGTATATTGCTTTCTGTTTATAAAACATGTTTCTAAGAGTAAAGTCCCTTATTGCAAAAAAATATTTTTTGGTATGAAAAACCTTTTTATTCCCGCATTTGCTGGTTCATAAGTTAGCGTTGTGCAGGATCCGGGTAGTCACATAAGTCCTGGTATCCCGATCCCAGTATTGTGCAATCCTGACAACATCAAGGATTCGTAACTACAACCAGGAATATGGGAGTGATATAAAACTGTTGAAAAAACCCATTTTCCTAGTTTTTTGGAAGAAAAATTAATAAATTAATAACTTCTTTTTTTTTTTGTCTTATTTTTTAATTTTTCATACTAAAAAAACTTTATTCTAACACAAATCAAGTAAATTTCAGTATTTGGCAAGCACACAAGTTAGTTATTACTAGGTTATTTAGAACTAATTTTGAACTCATGATGTATATACTAGTTCTAACACTAGGTGCTAGGCCCAAGTTCAATGAGCATGAAATACCTTTCAGAATGTTTTTTAAAATACCTCTAGTCCATAAGGGCTGTCGTGGCATTTATTTTTTTGTACGAATAGTAATAAAGAAAGCAGTGATGTATCTAAGGGGGCTATTGGGGGCTTAGCCTCCAGTCACCTCACAAAATTCTGTGAAAGCCATAAATATAATTAGCTGAAATATCAAATGAACCATGTGTGGCATTTTTTGCAATCGTATAGACTGAGTTATTGTTAATTATAGACCAAACCTTTTACAGTTTGCACCAAAAATCCTCTCATTTTTAACCAAATGTCTTTCATTTTGACCCTAGATATCTTTAATATTGACCTAAAAATCTGCACTTTTTGATAAAAAGCTTCAGGCTTTTATCAAAAATTTCAATTTTGGACCAAAACTTTAAGGGCCACAATCTACAATTTAGAACCAAAACCTTTGGATACAAAGGTGAAGTTCTTATCATCAGGGCCATGCCCTCATGGGAGCCATATTTAATGAATTTTAAAGCAATACATTTTTTTTAAAGGCCTTTATCTTTTTGGGAGCCATATTTAATGAATTTTTGGGAGCCATATTTAATGAATTTTTAGGAGCCATATTTAATGAATTTTCAAAGCAATACAATTTTAAAAAAGGCCTTTATCTTTTTGCCCATACTACTTAGGAAAAATCATGGGATATTTTGGGGAATTACCCTTGAATTTTCAGGAATTTTTCTTCATTTCTCAGAAAAGTTTATGAATTTAATTTTTTGGCAAAAAGTTTATGAATTATAAGGAAATTTTCAGGAAATCTTTATTTTCCGAGAATTTCCTGTATGTTCGTCAGTTTGTAAAATCTTAATTTCCTGGAAAAATTTTCACTTTCAGGAAAGCACTGTCAATTTTTTTTTTTTTTTAAGTTTGCAAATTCTTAATGTTGCTGTTGAAGTTTCAGGTTAGACTAGCCTTGTTCATTTTTCTGAAACAGTAAAATTATCTAAACGATACCATTCTTCATATCACGTTTTGGAGGTGACTATTGAAATATCCAATTGGCACTATAACATTTCGTCTGCATTCCTCAACGTTGCCAATTTACATGATGTGAATAAAAACAATGCCATAAATTTTTGAATTAGCATTGCTGAAATCTATTGTAGCATTGTAACCATTAAAATACAATCTTCAATAAATAGCACTTAATTTGAAGTCCATATTCTCTTCATTAAATGAAATTATAAAAATATTTCTCAATTAAAAGATAGCGGATTTTGAGCATGGGTTTACAATACTAGAACTGTCGTATCCTGAGGGCCACGACAGAAAAATGGAGTTCCATCTTTATTTTGTTACAGCAAAATTGCCTAGAAAATGACTGAAAGGGCTGTGTAGAACCGCAAAATTAAGTTTGAAAATATTGCGATCTATTAAACATGGTGAATTTTCCAATTCTGAAGATGTGCACGTGAATGGTCAAGGCTTAATAATAATGCAATGTATTTACACAATATTACGTGATGTACACTGTATGTTTTACTACAGTGGGACCAGTCATTAGGGTGTGACTGAAATAAGTTTCATTGAGAAAAACTTTTTTTGTGACCGGTTGCCAGATTGCAAAATAATGGACTGACCTGCGCATGATATAATTTGCGTAGGCCCAGGTCTGCGACGCTAGTGCAGATGGGGAATCCAGACCTGCCAACTAGTACGATTTTGCTATATTTAATACGGGAAAATGTTAAGAATACGATTGTACGATTTTTGGCACCAGAATACGATTCATTTTTTTAATTTTGTTATTTATTTATTTAATTATTTATTTTAATTTGTCTTTTGTTTTTTTACTCATACTTTTTACTACCTTAAGCTAGGGCATCCGTGATTGGTGCATGGGATGTAAACAACAATTTTTCGTCCTAGTGTAGCCAATCAGAACGTTGCATACGAGAGATGAATGATTGTCACGGTGCCTATATACAAACGAAACGTGGTTCGGTAACTAACGTTACATGTGTAAATTGTAATACACACAGTTTTAACAGTGTTTCAATCATGTTGTAATTTGTATTAAGCGGTAATTTTGTGAGTGATATTAGTATTTAAATATGCCTTTGATAATGGTAATTTTTTTCAGCCACAGTAAACCTTTGTTTTGTACATTTTGTTTGAAGAGTACACTTTTTTTTTATCAAAAATACAACTTTTGTAGTTCCAGAATACAGTTTGGGGATCCTAGAGGTTGGCAGGTCTGGGAATCCCAATTTCTTTCAATGTATATGGATTACTGGTTTTATCCTCGCGTGATAGGAAATTCAGAATTGTTAAGTATGAGTGAGATACGTGCAAGATGGGATTTTCAAGGGTTTGTTCTTCTAACTTTTGTGCGTGAACCCAATTGTTTTTGTTTTTTTGACAAAATATGTATGATTTCCTACCATGTGGTCTAATCAATTGACCGTGTCACTTATATAACGTCGATAATCAGCCGAAAGAGGTTAGAATTAATTACCCATTGACACACACATTATAATATATACAAAACAGCTAATAACTTTTGTTGGAAGCATATTTTTTGGCTCAAACATCCCCATAAATTCATTTTTCTCCCTACTGCCTTTAAGTTTTTCTTTGTTGTGAAAATAGATTTTCCAGCACCTGGTATAGTCAATTTAACAGCACCCTCCCCCACACCATTTGCTGAAGACATGATAATTTGTGCTACATATTAATAATCTGTAAACAAAAATATATCTCACTCACATCCCCGATACTGTATTTGTGTGTAAACGTAACTATCTTGGGTTCCACTATGTATTTACCTAATGTACTGTACATACGATACTTGTACAGCCTTACTTGGTTTAAGAGTTTTGACACGTGCGCAGCAGCCTTCTGACTATTATTTATTTGTGTCTCTTTATACAAGTATATCTTATGACAAAAATGGTGTCTATTAAGTGAAATTGAAAACAAGGAAGTTACCTTTATTATTGAAGAAAATGTTGGAACAGTGAAATTTGTTCGAAAACACACTGTTCGGTGGTACAGTGGGTGATTTTTTTTGTTTTAGTTCGACCCCTGCTTTGAATAGGACAATTGCTAGGAAGATCTGATTAAACTGCAACTCAGCACTGTCTAATCCCTCAATGCTAAAGTGCAAAATGCTTCCTTCCAATATATACAAATTATTACAAAAACAGAAAAGAAAGCCTTCTCATAGAATATTATTACAACTTTACAACTTTAAAGTAAAAGATATTTGTATTGGTTTATATGTATTTTCTTCACTAATTGCTTTCATCCTTCAATAACACAAAATACATTTTCCATAAGAGTGTCAACAAATGAACAACTTGTACTTTGTAGCTTGTTATTGTTTTCTTAGGTATATTTTAAACGTGTTTTCTTCTGATTTTCCGGTTAATTTATTCATTCCATTAAAGATTATGTATTGTGAACTAAAAACAACCACAACCAAAATTACATTCCAGAAAAAGTATTTCTCATAAAGTGAACCCATTGTTTTATTGTTAAGCTGTGGTCATCCTTAAAAAATTGTTTTGCTTGCTGTAACATAACCTTTTCAATAAAATTGGGTCTTTACAAATGGGCTTTAGTCATTTAAAAAAATATTTATATTTTTGGGTCTTCATTCATCAGTGCTTCACAACTGGTTGATCAAACCTATATATATGACCTTAACTGTTGAGAAAGATATGTAAAATACTGTACCTGCTGTACCTTTTGCACACTAAAATAATGTTATTTAAAGGAATTATTTTATTGGATTATCATTTTTTTATATATGATAGAGTATATTTATAGAAACAAAGTGGTGAAAAAAATGTTAATATTTTATTCGGTTTAGAAGTTGTAACAATTTAAAGAGTAGAAAAATGTTCTTAAAAACACCTCGTACAGTATATTTCCTTCAGCTTGGTGATGTCATCAAAACAAATCCAGCAGATATGCATTTCTTATAAATTTAATCACACTTTTTTTTACATTATCGAACAGCATTTTTGGTTCATTATAGAGATAGGGTGAAATGTATAATTTACAAAATCATTTTGTTTTTTTCTTGGTGTACATCACATTTTTAATGGGAAAAAGAAAATCATATAAATCATTTTTAAAGAAATACTAAAGAAATTTTGTTGAAATTGTCTCTATGACATGACAGATGTTGCCAATCGGTCACTTTTGTCCAAATTCAAAAATAATTTTGTAACTTCTAATTTCTAAACAGAATAAGATATTAACATAGTTTTTTCACTACTTTGTTTCTAAAAAAATTCTGAATCATAAATGAAAAAATAAAAATCAATGGGAATATTCCTTTAAGACCTGAAATTACTGTGAGTCAGATAGGAAGTTTGTTGAGGTTGTACGGTTGCAGCAAACAAAGAAACAAATTTTCAGGGTGGCCTGGTTGTAAGCTATGGTTCTATACTGAGAGGTCTTCATCACAGATACTCACCTTACCTGTTCCCTTGACAGGTTGAAAGTCTTCATGTGGATGAGCAAGGGGTTCCTCAAATAGAGACAGTTCAACAGGTGGGCAGCTTATGTCTATATTTTGCACTGTCATAGTTTGAAATTGTTTGATATGTGTTGAGTGTGGCAGTTGCCTGTTTATCAGTGAAAGTGATATTCCTAAGATCCACATGACATGTACAATAAAAGAAACATACGGTAAAGGAGGAAAACAACTTTGATATCATGTTTCGTATAGAATATGTGTGATTAAAAGTGACTGATGTAAGTCTAATTAAAATGTTTTTATGTTATAAAGGCACTTACATGTCAACATTTGTGATTTTGACCATGAATACAGATTACCTAAATGATTAGAGGAAAATTATGTTGATAAATGACATGGAGTGTAAGATGCTGTATGTATGCTTGATATGAGGGTATGAAAAATCTTTACCCTAAAGGGTAAAGATTTTTTTGATAGCATGTTTGTACACAATTCTCTCAGAGCTATAAACTGGAAAAACTCCTTGTACAAATAAAATATATCCACAAAAAAAACTAAACTGTCACCACAGGAATATTCTTTTAATATGTATGTGTACCTTTCTATTATTAGGTACAGTAGGTTAGGGCACACTAGAGACTTCAAGGGAATTTATGCAAATGTCCTAATAATAAACAAAATACTTATTAAAATGGTAGAACACAGATTAAAGAATCACTGAGAAAAAGATCAATGTAAAGTTGTATATGTTCCTGATGTGTTCCAACAAGTTTTATCAAAGATTATAGCTGTTCTGATCAAGATCCAACCTTCTCCTGTTGCATAGCATATAGGTTGTAGTTGGCATAGTTAAAGGCTTTATACAGTACTTCTTGCGATATTGTGATATATTCTACTGCATGAAAACTATTTAAATGTAAATTTTGATTCTGTATTTGTGTCAACCTAACTGTGGAACCTGACTAGGTAACAGAAACTTATTTTGAATATGTAAATAGTATAAAATATTTTGAATATGTCATAAAGAAAACTCAACTCAAGACTGAATTTCTGGTATAAGATCCAGTAGTAGAATTCGGGAAAAGTTTGGTCTGTCAAAAGATGATGTAACTTTGGCTTTAATTGGCTCTAAATTCAAAGTTTAACCTTTAAGTACAGTTTGTGTCTTGTATGTTTTACAATATTTTGAAGAGAAAAGACTTTCTTGCAGTGATGTAACAGATGGGCAGCCACTATAAGGGGCTTGTAAAAAAATATACCATTATACCTATATACTATAGGAGCCCACAGGACCATCTCGCCCCGGCTCGTAGGGCACTGCTTTCTTGATCCTTTTTGCAACATTGCAAGCAAGGTCAAATGAAATTTTAGGATTATGGATTGAAGTTTTCAAATTTCACTAATCTTTCACCTATAAAGAGTAGATCTATTTATGTGACTTGGTAAAGCTACCTAAATCTTAAAGCATGCGTGTCAGTCTTTCTATGTCAAATTAGGTTTTTATGATCAATTCCTGCAGTATTCAATGTCATTAAGCTTAACAGAGATATTGACAATGATACATCAAAAGTATTATAAAGGCAGGTTGGTATGTGTCAGTCAAGTGTTGTTGTGAACATTTCACAGGTTGAACCGCTTACAGTTGATGAGCAGACAGAGGGAGAAATTGAGGCTGTGGACCAGGTATGCATATACCCACAACAGTGTAGTGGCATCTCCTGTCTTATTGAGTCATCCAAATGTTCCTTATTAATTTTTTTAACTTTTGTCCACCTTTTGTGATCCTTGTTTCATTTCTTTCTTGTCTTGTGTAGATTTTTTTCTTCAAGCATTTGCATGCTTCTTTTTGGTGAAAATGGATGCCTAAAATTTTGTTTGACAAATTCTTCTCAATAGAAGGAAGTTGCTCTTTCTCGTCAAATTTATTCAATGGTCTCTTTCAATTTAATTGGATGAAATATAATCTGTCTGACTGAAATTAAACACATTGGACAAGATTAAACTTATGTTATTTAAATTTAATCAGAAATTAGCGATTTAATTTCAAGAGAGTCAAAACAGATTAAGAAAAGTGGATAATGATTTGCAGTATGGTTTAAAGATACCAGTTTATATTGATATCTGGGTAGAATAGCAAATTAGGGAAAATAAGCTTTTTCATTCAGTTTTAGACAATTAGACTTGAATCAAACTATTTTGTTCATTCAACTATCAAATCATGTACCAAGGCTACAACATCACATACTCTGAAAAATTATTTTATACTGCACGAAAGATATTCTGCAATATTAGTTAATTAGTTTTTATGTAGCCGGGTATTTCTCACAAGACATGAGCAGACATGCCAAAAGTTTCCAAAAACCTCATTTTTTGTCATATGTATTTGACGGTCTCTTTCAGTATGATAGTATGAAATGTAATATAATTGATTTAGATTGACATGTTGGCTAAGATTGATTTAAAATTAGGTTTTAGACATCCCAGTTCATCTGGACACACTCATTTGAAAGAAGGAAGAGGATTCGGTTTGAGTCGTACTAGGTACACCTTGCCTCAGTATGATTTACGTATGAGAATTAAATTAGGATGGCTCAAAAACTGATATTCAAGAAAAGATAACTCTAATTTTATGCACCTGTGGGATTAGTTAACACACTTTTCTTCTAGTCTTCATAAATGGTCTTGAGTTTTTCTCTTTCTATTTTTGAAAATGTCAATATGTCATGAGTGCTTCTTTATTGTTTCTGGTGGTTATTGTTTGTAGTCAGATGTTCTGCATCCATTGGTCTGTGCTTTAATAATATCTTTCGTAGTTTAGCCAATATGCACAGGGGCGGCAGAGATTGGGTAGGGGAATGAAGAATTTTAGGTGGGCAATGAAAAATATGCTGACAAAAGAAAATATGATAAAAATTGGAGATTTCAAATTTTGCACCTGTAGAATGCCACAAACCATGTCTTCGCAGGAAAGTAAGTTTGTCCTATGTCCAAAAATGCCATTTTGAGAATTATCAAATTTTGAATTCTTAATTCTTAATAGATTCAGCTCCTTTTGTTAAAATAGGCTAAGATGGATTTTAATAGAGCTTATATAATTGCATTTTAAACTTAAAATTCTGAATGAATTCAGCTCCTTTGTTAAAATAGGCTAAGATGGATATTAATAGCTTATATAACTATTTATTAGTAATATTGTCAACAATGAAAATTATACCCATTTTGGGGATATTTTGGGGTCTTAGATGGACTTAAATGGAATTTTGATACCAGATAATTTACATATTTTAATTTTTGGGAAAATCAAAAGAGTCCTATGTCCATAATGGGGTTTTTTTGTATTCCATTGATCCCATAATAAATCTATTCACATGAATATAGAAATAGCTTCATCACTTGATAATTGGGCCACTTGATTTTGAAAAAAGAGATAAATTATGGATGAAATGAGGAGAAAATATAAGTTTTCCACTACTTGTTGCCATGGTAACAGACTATAAACTATTATTAGAAAATAATTAGAAAAGTGAAATTACACATCTGCAAACTAAAAATCCCATTTAACCCTCACTATAAATATACCTTGTTTTTACCCAATTAGTCAAAGTGCTATGTTTAGATATCTTTAATTTTGTTTGTGTGTATGGAAATGAAAACAGTGGTGTGTCAAAATGGAATCAAAAACAATTGTCTGGGACATAGCACAGTTTATCTTTCCTCACAATTTCTTTCTCCGTCATAGCAAATTTATTTTTCCACAATATTTTTTCCTAGATGATGTATGTTAAGTCAGATTTTGCCAAATATGGACATACTTGTAGAACAACTTTACTTTCACAGAGTTAAAACCACTTGACTGTGACAGGGTACTACAAGGATGTGGACTGTGCAGTGTCCACAGTGGGAGGGGGTGTGGGGGCTACAGGATTATGTGCAAACTGGGAATTGTTTTACAGCTTTTCTGATTGGAAGCTCTCGAGTATAACAGCCTTTATAGAAAATTTGCACAAAAAACTTTGAAGTTCTGAGAATTGCCTGATCATTGGTAGAGGTGATTATTTGTAGAGAGTAAAACAAATTCAAAACTTCTTCATCATTCTTAAAGGAATATTCCCATGATATTTCATTTTTTTTCATATATGATAAAGAGAAATTTTAGAAACTGGTGAAAAAACTATGTTAATATCTTATTAGTTACAAAAATTTTAAGTATTTTTGAATTTGGACAAACGTGATCGATTGGCAACATCTGTGATGTCATAGAGACAATTTCAACCAAATGTCTTTTGTATTTTTAAAAATGATGGATTTTTTTCTCATTAAAAATGTGATGTACACCCAAAAAAAAACGAAAATGTTTTATTGTAGATTATATATTCCATCCTATCTCTATAATGAACCAATGATGCTGTTTGATAATGTAAAAAAAGTGTGATTAAATTTATAACAAATACATAAGAACTGTCCTGGAATTGCCTTGATGACATCACCAAGCTGAAGGACATTTACTGTACGAGGTGTTTTTAAGAACATTTTCTACTGTTTAAATTGTCATAATTTTTAAACAATAAGATATTAACATAGTTTTTTTCACCACTTTGTCTCTACAAATTTTCTCTATCATATATGAAAAAATGAAAAACCATGGGAATATTCCTTTGATATCCACCAAGTAATATTCCAGGAGTCAATATTGCCAGTCAAGTAACTTCTTTCTTCTTCTTTTTTTCTTTTTGAGTCACTTTTCTTTACGAAGATACTAGGAATGGTGGATTTGAAAAAATTATTTACATTACAAGGTGGAGAGTTTGTTTCTCTAGATGCCTTTTTTGCAAAATTCTACCATTTTTTATTTTTCTTTGGAAGTTTTTGCTGTTTTTTTTTTGCATTTAACTGTTTAAGGTACTCACCCAAAAGTTGTAGATGTTTTTATTGTACAAGTAATAGAAAGCAAATTTGCTGTTAAAAATATTGATTTTCCTACTTGAAAGGAGAGTTTGAAATTAAATCAACTCCCATTGACCAGAGAATATTTCATTCAACATTAGAGTGCGGATAGATATATCAAGCAATTTGTTATGTGGCATTTAATTATCTTATTCTTATCAAACATGGTCAAACCCTTGAGTCTACTTTGAAATGTAAGTAGGATTTATGGCTGCTTCTGGTAGTTATAATGTTTGGATGGATGGGTAATCTTGCTCTAGTTATAATGTTTGGATGGATGGGTAATCTTGCTCTAGTTATAATGTTTGGATGGATGGGTAATCTTGCTCTAGTTATGTTTGGATGGATGGGTAATCTTGCTCTAGTTATGTTTGGATGGATGGGTAATCTTGCTCTAGTTATAATGTTTGGATGGATGGGTAATCTTGCTCTAGTTATGTTTGGATGGATGGGTAATCTTGCTCTAGTTATAATGTTTGGATGGATGGGTAATCTTGCTCTAGTTATAATGTTTGGATGGATGGGTAATCTTGCTCTAGTTATAATGTTTGGATGGATGGGTAATCTTGCTCTAGTTATAATGTTTGGATGGATGGGTAATCTTGCTCTAGTTATAATGTTTGGATGGATGGGTAATCTTGCTCTAGTTATAATGTTTGGATGGATGGGTAATCTTGCTCTAGTTATAATGTTTGGATGGATGGGTAATCTTGCTCTAGTTATAATGTTTGGATGGATGGGTAATCTTGCTCTAGTTATAATGTTTGGATGGATGGGTAATCTTGCTCTAGTTATAATGTTTGGATGGATGGGTAATCTTGCTCTAGTTATAATGTTTGGATGGATGGGTAATCTTGCTCTAGTTATAATGTTTGGATGGATGGGTAATCTTGCTCTAGTTATAATGTTTGGATGGATGGGTAATCTTGCTCTAGTTATAATGTTTGGATGGATGGGTAATCTTGCTCTAGTTATAATGTTTGGATGGATGGGTAATCTTGCTCTAGTTATAATGTTTGGATGGATGGGTAATCTTGCTCTAGTTATAATGTTTGGATGGATGGGTAATCTTGCTCTAGTTATAATGTTTGGATGGATGGGTAATCTTGCTCTAGTTATAATGTTTGGATGGATGGGTAATCTTGCTCTAGTTATAATGTTTGGATGGATGGGTAATCTTGCTCTAGTTATAATGTTTGGATGGATGGGTAATCTTGCTCTAGTTATAATGTTTGGATGGATGGGTAATCTTGCTCTAGTTATAATGTTTGGATGGATGGGTAATCTTGCTCTAGTTATAATGTTTGGATGGATGGGTAATCTTGCTCTAGTTATAATGTTTGGATGGATGGGTAATCTTGCTCTAGTTATAATGTTTGGATGGATGGGTAATCTTGCTCTAGTTATAATGTTTGGATGGATGGGTAATCTTGCTCTAGTTATAATGTTTGGATGGATGGGTAATCTTGCTCTAGTTATGTTTGGATGGATGGGTAATCTTGCTCTAGTTATAATGTTTGGATGGATGGGTAATCTTGCTCTAGTTATGTTTGGATGGATGGGTAATCTTGCTCTAGTTATAATGTTTGGATGGATGGGTAATCTTGCTCTAGTTATAATGTTTGGATGGATGGGTAATCTTGCTCTAGTTTATACTTAAATGAGTTCTATGTGTGGATTGGATGTTGATAATCTTTCAAACTAATTAATCACCCTCTTGTGAGTCATTGAACAAAACAAACCTTGAATTTGCAAATAAGATGATTTTGTGATATGGAAGGTCGAATTTGGTTGTATGTATGTTTGAGCTAAAGGTCTTAGTAGCTCTTCAAAAGAAGATATTGCAAAAATACATTAAGAACTTAATTTTGTGTTTGCGTTGTTGTTGCAAAACAGTTCTATTAGTAACCAACATAGTCTACACTAAAACAGTTCTATTAGTAACCAACATAGTCTACACTAAAATAGTTCAACCTCATTCATCATTCATATCATTTAAACTCTTTGTTCACATTGAAATTTGTCATTCTTTCTATTTCAAAACATGTAAATGTTCATAATCTTGAGGGATTTCAGCAAATTTTATTCTGTTAATTGATGATTAATAACCTGCAGCACATTTTTGAGATGAATAGATACCACCTAATGTTACCCAGAAGTCATGATATTGAAAATTAATCTTTTGTACCAGCTGATACATAAAGGTTATAGTTTTAAGTCTTAAGAAAATTACACAGTTGAATGGATCTACATGATCAGTTTGAAAAGTTCAGCAAATGTCAGTTCATTGCAAAACTGTTTGTTTTATAATTGAAAATGTTTAGAAGAAACAGTTTCCCTCAATCAGCAGTCTTGTGCATCATCCAAAATGATCAATATTGACTGTTCATTGCAATTGATTCAAGTAATCATAATGTTATTCAGACAGTCTGCATTTCATTTGATTAGCGATAAATTTGGTCTAATAGCCTTTAACAGGAAATCGTAGGTGGCAATGAGCGGTTTGTCAGTGTTAGTTTTTTTGTAAAAGTTTTCATCATACTATTTTATGAAAGTAAAAGTAATAGTTAGGAAGCCATACATTATAAACTGCCTCCTCTTACATCAGGCATTGTATATACACAAATACAAATGCTTTTGTTATGCATTGTCTGTGTCATCCATTTAATTCCATTATTTGAGAGCTAGACTTGCCTGTTCTGAGAGGAAACTGTTACTTGAGGAATCATAAACAGCAGACCCCTAGCTTTGCTGTTTCACAGGAGTGACCCGCCCTGCCCCTCTGTGGGCCTGTCCTGCCCCTTGGGGTCCGCTCTGCCCCTCATGAGAATTTTTTTTTTTTTTACCTAATAATCTGAATTAGCCTCATAAATGTAATACTTTACATGGATACAGAACCCATAATGATAGACTGTTCCTTATCAGTCAGAATAGCTTTATTCTCAGATGTATGATTATAACTTCAACCCCAAAGCTTCTTCAGTAGGGGATTGAGCCTTAAGGGTGCCCCTAGACTCCACGCCGAAAATACGCAGCATTTCGCGTGCGCAATAATGTGCCCTTCAACAAGTCTAGCACCCTGCCCCTTTTTAAATCAAGCTAGGGGTCTGAAGAGCATAAGAGCATACATTTGAAATGCATGGATATGAATATTCAGCAATTTGTATCTTTTGTGTAGCATTGACAGTCACAGTGATATTGTTTTTTCATCATAAATTTTGAATAGAAGGTAAGGGAAATGTGTTTTCTTAAGGGTTTGAAAGTTTCAAAGCATGTCTGAAGGTGACTGGTTTTGGAATTCTTATCAGTAGGAAATGTCTGTAATAAAGTCCTCCAAAATCTACCTGCCTTTGTTTTGTTTTAATAATTTTGTTGCCAACAGCCATGAATAGATAAGCAAAAACAAAATCCAGTCAGCAAATTATGATCAGTATCTGAACAATAAGATTGTACTGTGTATACTGTAAGCTTTGTTTTATTCATTCTATTAATGGTTACAATTAGATTAAGTATGAAACAAGCCTGTTAAATGTTATAAGGCAAAAGTAGAAATTTACAGAAACTATATCAACAGTTACCCTATTCATGTACTTTGATCAGTGGAGCTGCATAGCAAAGCATCGGTGCAGATGCAACCATCTGCCATATTCAATCTTTTCATGGTATGGTGATGTTATCAGATTCATAGCACTTTGATTTAAAGATTTATAGACAACTAAAATATTTATTGGCAAGATCATCAACGTCAGAGACAGTGTTTACATTAAAGGTGCGGGATTCCCCCACATATTATTAAATCACCCCTCAAAAATAAGTGAACGAGTGGAAATTCCTTCAAAAAAAAAAAGTTAGGAAAAGGCCAAATTTGGCCCTTTTTTTTGTATTTTATTTGATATTTTTTTGGTATTTTTTGCCTTTCTTGTTTTTTTACAAAACGAAATCCCCCCCTCAATAACAGACAAAGGGGGATTTCCCCCTGGCCCCCCCCCCCCCTCCCAAAATTGGAACACTAGTGTGAACACTGGTCAGAGAAGAACACAATGAAAATCGTTCACCCATTTGATAGTATTTTTTGGTATTTTTCATGTTTGTTCTTTTTTGATGGACTTAAACAGCAGTTCAGCATTTATTGAATCTAACTGAATAGATCTGTATACAGTAGGGCAGCATGCTGGTAGCACTTCACAATGTGTTGGTATAGCACCAAGTTCTCTATATGTACAGATCTTCAAAAAAAAATGTTTTCAAAGTATTCACCAAGGTACAGTAATAATTTAAATTGAAAAGCTTGTTGTGTAAAAAACTCTGCTAAAGTTTCCATTAAGTTTGGTCTGTGACATTTATTCCCAGGAATTTGGTACACGTAGATGTACGACATCTCATTGGAAGGATTAGTGTAGAGAAAGATTGGTTATGAATCGTCTTGATGCAAATCCTTACTTCATTTGAAATGTGAGCAACCGTATCAAGACTAATGCGGTTTCTGCGTGTGGATCAGGATAAGAAGATGATTGATATACTTGTCGTGAGCTGTTCTTTGTGTGCCATCTTTCAATTTCTCAGAAACAATATTGATCTGAATCAAAATATTCCATCTGAAAGTCTCTTGATGTTACATTGAACAGATCATTGGTTTGCTTTCTGTTACTGTAAGAAACTTGTTAATTATAAATTTGTTGTCATAACACAGTCATTCTTGTGTGTACTGTTGCAACTAACTGAAGCATCATTGGTGTATTGTAATTTGGGGAATTTGAAGAGTGTACTAGGGAAAGCACCCATTTCAAAAATCTTTTGAGCCTTTGACTGCTTACATTTTACAAATTCAAAAACTTTTCAGATATCTTTTGCACACAGTTTACCAATCCGAAATTAGTTTACCAATCCGAAATTAGTTTACCAATCCGAAATTAGTTTACCAATGCGAAATAAGTTTACCAAGCCGAAATCTGTTGAGCTTTCATTTGCATAGTTTACCAATCCGAAATTGAAATTAGAGTTTACCAATCCGAAATTAATTTACCAATCTGAAATCTTGTCAGGCTTTTGTTTGCTTACACTTTTCGAATCTTAAATCTTTTAGGCTTTCGTTTGCATACAGTTTACCAATCTGAAATCTTTTAAGCATTCTTTTGCTTACAGTAACCAATTATTCAAAATCTTTTCGTGCTTATGTTTTTGTTTATTTTACCAATTCAAAATCTTTTCAGTTTTTTTTTTGCATATAGTTTACCAATCCAAAATTTCTTGAGCTTTTGTTTGGTTACAGTTTATCAATCCAAAATCTTGTAAGCTTAGAAATCTGTTCAGCATTCATATACTTACATTTTACCAATCCGAAATCTGTTAAGTTTTCATTTACTTACAATTAAGGAATATTGTATGCACTCGTAAGTGGTGTATGAACTATATGTTTTTGAATGACTACAATTTTCCTAACCTTATTTGTTAAGCATTTGAAAGCCTTACAGCTTGTATTACATGTTACACATTTCTAAAACTAGGCCTATGCATTTGAATCCCTACAGTTTTTTTTTTTTTTTTTTTTGGTTCCGATGCGATAGCATAAGGAACCTATGTAATCATGCTGGCATGTGTGTGTACAGTATGTATGTGTGTATGTGACAAGCTTGTAAACACGATGTCTCAAGAACCGTGCGGTGGATTTATGTCATACTTGGTATATGGATGTGCTGTGGTCTGTAGATGATCCCTATTGTTTTTGGTGCTGATGTGATAAATATTAATTAGTAGACTGAGCTAAATGTAAAATTTTGTTAACAAGCTTGTAAACACGATATTCAAGAACCGTGTGGTGGATCTATGTCATACTTGGTATATTGATGTGCTGTTTGTAGACGACCCCTATTGTTTTTGGTGCTGTCTTGAATATTAATTATTAGGCGGGGCTAAATGTAAGATTTTGTTACCAAGCTTGTAAACACAATATTTCAAGAACCGTGCAGTGTATTTATGTCATACGTGGTATATGGATGTGCTGTTGTTTGTAGATGAGCCCTATTGATTTTGGTGGTGATGTCATAAATATTAATGAGAACTGGGACTAACTGTGAAATTCTGTTGATGCTCATATTTCCACAAACCCATGTCAGATTTAAATCAAACTTGGTATGATGCTGTTGATAAAAGCAAGGATGATACAGGATCCCATAGAATGTTGAGTTGTTGACTTCATCATTATTTGAGCCAAGTACAATGTTCATTGGTTGTTGTGGTTGTGGCTTATAGCCTTAAGGCAAAAACCTTAAGACTTTAATAAACAAGCAACAAAATATACACAAATTACATGTTGCAGTATGATAAATAAACTAAACGTGTAAGAACACAACATTTAAAGATATACGATTAAAAACAAAATTGCTTCTAACCCAAAGTTTTCATTGGAAGCACGTGGGATTTCTTCTTCTGGTTGTAAACTGGAAGCAAAAGAAAGCTATTAGATTTGGAATTGGCTGGGGATAGTGTATATACCTGGAGGCTTTATCCCAGAAAGAGGAATCACTTTTAAATGCCTATATACAGTTTTTATGTTCAGCATTTGAAAGCCTTACAGCATATTGCATGTTACAAAGTTATAAAACTACCTTTTCATGTCTACAGTTTTACTTAACTGTAAGCAAACAAAAACTTGACAGATTTAGATTGGGTGGGGAATCAGGATACTGTGTATACCTGGAAAGTTTTTTTTCTTGAAAGTGAAATCATCTACTTGGTTCTGTACTGACATGTGAAGGCTAATTATTCAGTGTGTATCAGTCGTGTGACATTTGTTATCCGTAATAGACAGGCTGAGTCAAAATACATGAAATAAATGATACACTTTTGAACAAGGCAATGATAAATTTCTTCAAACCTGTCAGCTTTTCTCCTAGATTAGTTGATTGGATGGATATGCAAGAAATACAGTATAGCCATTTCATTAATGTGTTTCTAACTTAAAAGTCCTGTTCTGCTTCTAGCATGATCTTTTATATTACTTTTGTGTTTTCCTTAGTATATGGAATTATAGTATTAGATTTGCTCAAGTTGTCCATGTTTTTACTGTGTTCATGTATAGTTGTGTTCATGGTTTGCTTGCATAGTGTAGAATATTTGATAGGATTTGTGGTCTATGTTAGTAGTTCTACAAAAGAACTTGCTGTAATTAGAACAAAGCCCAGTAACAAAACCCCTCACTGCACAAACTGAGTATTGATAAATGGGGGCATGAAAGAAAAAAAGTGTTTAAGTTGATAAGTATTAACCCACTTAAATCTTTCAGTTCAGAAGGGAAAACGTCCTCAAGTTTATAATAACTGACTACCCCAATGTTTGACCCCTCCTTACATTGTAGAACTGAATACCAGAATTCTACCATTGGCCATTTTTAGAAAGTTTATCCACCAAATATTTTTTTTTTTTTTTTTTTTCCAGATCTAAAGTTCCCATGTAAAGTTAACAGGATGATAGTTTGCTTTTGGATCCCAATACAGTATTTTGCATTAAATGAAATTTTAGGGTATTTTATAGTTGTTATGAAGGCATATTGCATTTTATTTTATTTTCACAGATATTAAGAACCCAACCATGCTCAGGGCATCATGCTGTTGGTTTCTAATTGGCAGTGATTTGATATGGGCCTTTAGAATTAATTGAGAAGAAATAGTTTACTTTAATTTGTATTTGCACATATAAATTTATTCTTGAATGTGATAAGATATGTTTCTAGATTTAACCAGTCTTAAAAGTAACCCTAAATGGACAGGGAAATGTTGGATTTTATTGGTTTCTCAAAATACAATAATAAGGGCATTTTTTTGTTAACATTCTGAAGTGAAATACAAGTGTAACAGGAAAAATGTTGTGTAATTCAATCAAGTCTGATTGATTTTTTTTTTTTTTTTTACTTTCCAGAAATAAAGGAGCTGGCGGCTGGAAAGTGATCTCTGGCTTTATTTTGCCAATTTATGTAGCCAATTATGTCACGTTACACAGTCTTGTTTTTTTTTTTACTGATGTAGGATACAGAAATGTCCACTCATCATGCACATGCGAACAAATTCAAAAGTCAATGGGAAGCATGTAGAAATTTTGAGTACTCGGGTCGGGATAAGTGTTGATGATATTCCATACCTCTGGGTGGGAGAAAGGTATTCGATTTATCATGAGACTCAAGAAAACTACTTCCTCAATTTTTGGCCGCCAGCTTGTTTAGCATACAACCAAAATGTTCTTTTAAGTTTTTCCCTAATGTGAGTCTACAACTCAAATGAGGGCCAAAGAGGAGAATGCCTTCTGATTTGAAACCATTTTGTAGAGCTTAGGGAAACTCACTTTGCATGTTTTCATGTTTAATTTATTTTAAATTTTCTGTTCATTCTTCAGATACACACAGGCTCTGATGGTGTGGGAGAAGTGCAGCAGGTGAGATTTAATGCAAGTATTGTGATGTGAAGTATATTCTTAGATTTCTATATATTAACTAATAGTGGTCATGAGCTTATGAAGCATTCTGATGGGGAAATAACCTATAACTGAATGATGTCTTGTACATGTATGTAATTCCTGAGGAGTGGGGGAATGAATGCAATTATTGTGAGCATTCCATATAGTAGCTTAGTGCCCATGATTTTATGAAACATTTTGCTGGGGAAATAACCTACAACTGAATTTATGTCCTGCAATTCCTGGAAGGGAGGAGAGAGGGGGGGGGGGGTAGGAGGCTGGGGCATGCATCCATATGCAGTTATATTGGATACAAGTATGAGCTTGATAACCCACAAGTCTATAGTTTCAATTAAAGGGGTGATTGGTTGCAAATGCTGTCAATCATTAAACTTGGACAGGTTAATTCATGTATTTGTGAAACAAAATTCAGACGACTGTTCTTTTCTGTAAGGAGAGATCACCAGAAAAACTTGAATACTTCCTTTGTTGTAGTTGTTTTTGTCAGAATGTTGGTACAGATTATGGATACATTAAATAAGTTATGAATAATTATTAAATTTTTAAATCATCGAGTAAAAACTTTTTGTATTTGTTTGTATCTTGTAGGTGCAAGGCTTTGATGACCCAACGCATCATCTTGCAACGGTCACAGGCCTTCAACAGGTACAGGTAGCTACAATAATAGAATTAGCATTTTTAATTCAGCTCTTGTCTAGTTATTGGTGAAAGGAGAGTGCTCCAACTTACAGTAGTCAGCCAGTACCAAAAGATAATAGAAAGTCTAGGGTGTAGGGTCTTAAATATTTTGGTGACTTCATGATAAATACAGCAGAAACTGCATCTGTGAAGCTTGTTCCAATTCCAGGATACGACAGTCTCCAATATTTTTTTAAATGTAATGTTTTCCATATTTAGAAATTAGTTATGAGAGGAATTAAAACCTTTAGGATCAAATAATGAAATATGTGAAAGAAATATTATACATGAGCTGTTTTCAGTATGCAGTTTCTATTGAACTTCAGTATATCATTTGTGAATTTGTATCTCCTTTAAAAAAAGTTAAAGTCAGTCTCATCAATAAACAATTGATTATTCAAGCCTTGTTGTTACCTGTTTTTAGGACTATTTCTGTCACCAAAATTATTAGTTGCCGAAGGAAGTGTTATGCGAAAGCTTAGAGATTGTTTGTGGTCTAAGATTATACATATCATTGATGGCTTCTTTAACCATTACTCTACCAGCACTTTTTTGAAAACACGCTTGGGAGGCGGGGTCACAGATGGGGCACCCAAAACGGCAATAGGTTTGCCACATGGTAGAGTAAGGGTTAAGCACGGGCTGGTTATTGAAGGGTCCTCTGTCTTCCGAGCAGCAGTCGGACTCGTTCCGTTTCAGTGGGCCGCCCACTGAGACCATGCTGCCTGTGTTTTGAAGTTGGCACACTTGTCGCAGTTTGATTAACCCTTACTCTACCAGCACTTTTTGAAAACGCGCTTGGGAGGCGGGGTTGCAGATGGGGCACCCAAAACGGTGATAATATTGCCGCGTGGTAGAGTAAGGGTTAAGCACAGGCTAATTATTGAAGGGTCCACTGTCTTCCGAGCAGCAGAGTTGGGCTTGTTCCACTCCAGTGGGCCACCCACTGAGACCATGCTGCCTGTATTTTTGAGTTAACACACTTGCCGCAGGTTGATTAACCCTTACGCTACCAGCATTTATATTTTAAATATGCTTGGGAGGCGGGGTGGGCCATTTAAAGTTATAGTGAAGTTATTTTGTATTGTGTAGTAGAAATGATATAAGAAAGTGAATCATGAAAGAGACTTTCTTGATCTATTGCAGGTGGTTCATGCCGTTCAGCTTCCTTCTGGTGCCGTTCAACATGTAACAGTGCAGTCTCCATCACATGTCATATCCACGGTGTCACAGCTGCCCTCTGGGCATTACACAACGCAACCTGTGGAGGCTTTTAAGGTTTACTAAATATACTTCTTTTTTTATGTTGCTGTGATAATGCCTGCAGAGAATGTGTATCTTTTCAGTAGGATCTTTAAAGATGAATTATTTTGCTCACATATTTTGCACGATTGAAGGTTATACACAGCACATGCTTCACAATGAGGGTAATTGTTTAAACAAAATGACATTGAACAATTAATGTAAAAGAGAATAATGTTACTTCTTGCATGAATATATTTGACATCATCTCAAGGCCTTTCATGTTGTATTAAAATGGAACTTCAATTCATGTAGCATTCTTAACACCCACCCTCTGGCTTGCTTCTTTCTCAACATTTGGCACACAAGCTTTCAAATGGTAAAGGTTAGTTATTTAACCCTGATCACGTGGGAGGCTAGTAGACTGCAGGTTCTCCACAAATCTCAGCATGATAAGGCTTAAAAGTATCTGTTTGTAGTATTTTTTCCAAAATATTGGAAGTTATGCCTATTTTTGTGTGATATCCTTCGAAAACTAAACCGAGATTGATAATTTCCCTTAACCCTTAAAGCCCTAGAGATTCAAAGCATGACAAAAAATTCAGATTTAATTTTTGTTTCTTAAAATTTTCACAACTTTCCTTTAGTTTTCTATCACTACAGGTTTAGTTAATATGAATGCTAAGACATAAGCTTTTCAATTAAAAACAGTCAAAATAAGAAAATATCGACATAAATATGCAAATGTTAGGCAAAACCAGACCAATTTGAGCTTGTATTTTTTCTTGTGAGTAATGGAAGTGGAGGAAGTTTTTGCATAATTAGATTGTTTGCAAAATTTTCTTTCCAATGATACTAGTCTAAAAAAAATTCTCAAAGAAAAACATGCAATATCCATGAAGAACAAAAAAAAATATAAAAAAATCACCGCTGTAATTACTTGCGAAAAACAAGGCCGTGCACACGGACGGTATTTGAACCCTGGGTGTGCACGTGGCCAGCTCTCACCTTATCCGCTACACCAGACTGCATAGGCTCTCACCCTATTCGCTACATTAGACTGCGTATGCTCTCACCCTATCCGCTACACCAGACTGCATATGCTCTTACACTATCCGCTACACCAGACTGCATATGCTCTTACACTATCCGCTACACCAGACTGCATATGCTCTTACACTATCCGCTACACCAGACTGCGTATGCTCTCACACTATCCGCTACACCACACTGCATATGCTCTTACACTGTCCGCTACACCAGACTGCATATGCTCTTACAATATCCGCTACACCAGACTGCATATGCTCTTACACTATCCGCTACACCAGACTGCATATGCTCTTACACTATCCGCTACACCAGACTGCATATGCTCTTACACTGTCCGCTACACCAGACTGCATATGCTCGTACACTATCCGCTACACCAGACTGCATATGCTCTTACACTGTCCGCTACACCAGACTGCATATGCTCTCACACTATCCGCTACACCAGACTGCATATGCTCTTACACTGTCCGCTACACCAGACTGCATATGCTCGTACACTATCCGCTACACCAGACTGCATATGCTCTTACACTGTCCGCTACACCAGACTGCATATGCTCTCACACTATCCGCTACACCAGACTGCATATGCTCTTACACTGTCCGCTACACCAGACTGCATATGCTCTCACACTATCCGCTACACCACACTGCATATGCTCTTACACTGTCCGCTACACCAGACTGCATATGCTCACACTATCCGCTACACCAGACTGCATATGCTCTTACACTGTCCGCTACACCAGACTGCATATGCTCTCACACTATCCGCTACACCAGACTGCATATGCTCTTACACTATCCGCTACACCAGACTGCCTATGCTCTTACACTGTCCGCTACACCAGACTGCGTATGCTCTCACACTATCCGCTACACCAGACTGCGTATGCTCTCACACTATCCGCTACACCAGACTGCGTATGCTCTCACACTATCCGCTACACTAGACTGCGTATGCTCTCACCCTATCCGCTACACCAGACTGCGTATGCTCTTACACTATCCGCTACACCAGACTGCATATGCTCTTACACTATCCGCTACACCAGACTGCGTATGCTCTCACACTATCCGCTACACCAGACTGTGTATGCTCTCACACTATCCGCTACACCACACTGCGTATGCTCTCACCCTATCCGCTACACCAGACTGCGTATGCTCTTACACTATCCGCTACACCAGGCTGCATATGCTCTTACACTATCCGCTACACCAGACTGCATATGCTCTTACACTATCAGCTAATGCATATGCTCTTACACTATCAGCTACACCAGACTGCGTATGCTCTCACACTATCCGCTACACCAGACTGCATATGCTCTTACACTGTCCGCTACACCAGACTGCGTATGCTCTCACCCTATCCGCTACACCAGACTGCGTATGCTCTTACACTATCCGCTACACCAGACTGCATATGCTCTTACACTATCCGCTACACCAGACTGCATATGCTCTTACACTATCTGCTACACCAGACTGCGTATGCTCTCACACTATCCGCTACACCAGACTGCGTATGCTCTCACACTATCCGCTACACCAGACTGCGTATGCTCTCACACTATCCGCTACACCACACTGCATATGCTCTCACACTATCCGCTACACCAGACTGCGTATGCTCTCACACTATCCGCTACACCACACTGCATATGCTCTCACACTATCAGCTACACCAGACTGTATATGCTCTTACACTATCCGCTACACCAGACTGCGTATGCTCTCACACTATCCGCTACACCACACTGCATATGCTCTCACACTATCAGCTACACCAGACTGCGTACGCTCTTACACTATCCGCTACACCAGACTGCATATGCTCTTACACTATCCGCTACACCAGACTGCATCAGCTCTCACACTATCCGCTACACCAGACTGTGTCAGCTCTCACACTATCCGCTACACCAGACTGCATATGCTCTCACACTATCCGCTACACCAGACTGCATATGCTCTTACACTATCCGCTACACCAGACTGCGTATGCTCTTACACTATCCGCTACACCAGACTGCGTATGCTCTCACCCTATCCGCTACACCAGACTGCATATGCTCTTACACTATCCGCTACACCAGACTGCATATGCTCTTACACTACCGGCTACATTAGACTGCATATGTTCTCACACTACCCGCTACACCAGACTGATCAGCTCTCACACTATCCGCTACACCAGACTGCATATGTGTTAGTATATGGGTTTGTTTTTAAACTTAAAACTAATTTTATGAATAAAGATAGGGTAGTTGCTCTTTTTAATGAAAAGTACATGGTGTAAGCTTCATCACAATACTTTTGGCATGTGGAAGTTGTACTGTGATCCAGAGTTATAAAAAAAAAAAAAAATGATCTTAAAAAGGCTAAAAATCATCAAATTTTGCATAACTTTTGCCGATAAAAAAGATATTGGTGATAATGGCAGACAAAATTCGACTGGACATTTGTTCATGGCTTTTCAAACAAAAGCTAGGTCTCGAAAAATGGCAAGTGGGCTTTGGGGAAAAAATGGTTTTTTTGTTAGATTTTGTGCATATGTTTAATTTTTTCTATTTAATCCATTTTTTCTCAAAATTCTTTAACATATCCCCCATCAAAAAGTTACATTTTTTGAAAAAACTATTCAAGCTCTTTTAAATGATACCAGGATCACTGCTGTGGGCCTATTTAACGAAGCAAAATAATTTTGTGAAAAGTGCATGTACGACCACCGCATTGTCATTTAAAGGTTAAACTAAAGAAATAGGGTGTGCAACTTGCAGCTGTCATAAATGATATTGAAAACTTGTTTATTTATTTCATTTACTTCCTTTAAGCTTATTGTTTATATTTTTACCATGGAAGTGCAAAATTGGAATGAATTATAAGTGTTCTCTTTCTCTTTTGGGTAACTTCCATCAGGTTCAGCAACTCCAAATAGACAACCAAACAGTAGAGCAAGTGGTGCGCATAAATCCTGATGGCACCACGGTGACGACCCTTGACCCATCTGTAGCAGAGAGGCTTGTCAAATATAGAGATGATGGTGATGGTCAGGGGCTAACACAAATTCATCTGAAACAAGGGCTGATGCCTACGAGACCTGTTGAACTTTGCGTCGTTTGTGGTGACAAAGCTTCAGGTAATTTCATAAATTATTGATATTCGTAACTGGGGGCAGGATTGGAAAGGGAACTAGGAGGAAATAGTTCTCCATGATAAACAATCCTATTGAGGCCCTCTGCTCCAAACACGACAGGACACCTAACGCAATTTCAAGAGCTTTTGTAAACTTTATTTCAAATGTTTTGTTTTTTTGTTTCATTTCATTTCTGTTATTTGATGTTTTGTAATGACTGGCTATACAAGATTATCCTAGTCAAAACAGTGCTGATTTGTGATATGCAACTTTAACTTATGAACTTTTTTACAAATCACTGCCCCTTTATTTTGTTTTCAAGTAACTGAAATGTAAATGCTCTTTCACAGCTGACAAAAATATTTTGAATTGTGTCATCTTATTTGGATGTGATAGTTAGCAGTGATGATATAGCAGTGACAAATTAGAAACCAATGCTTTTGATTAGTATAGCTTTATCAAAGCTAGCATTAATATGTTTGTAATAATTTTGATGACCTTTGATGGAAACTTTGGGTGTAAAAAAAAATCATGTAATGGGTTAAAATGTTGACCTTTAAAAGTGTCTCTCTGGAAAGTCTGAATCTCCACCCGGCAACTCACCCCATCCTCTCCTCAAATGTATCAGATTTATGACTTCATTAAGAATATTTCTTAGACCAGCTATTTGCTTCCATGATGATGTCGTAAGCTACGACAAATCAACATCGTTGCTAATATTTCATTAATAGGTCGTCATTATGGAGCCATCAGCTGTGAGGGCTGCAAAGGATTTTTTAAAAGGAGCATTCGTAAGAGTCTGGGTTATACATGTAGAGGGTCCAAGGACTGCCAGATAGTGAAACACAACAGGAATAGATGTCAGTACTGCAGGTTGCAGAAGTGTTTATCTATGGGCATGAAATCGGACTGTAAGTATCAACTCTTTGATTGTAGGGGTGGGGGTGCAAGAGGAGGAATTTTCCCATTCCCTCTTTTTTTCTTCACATTTGTATCTTTTATATGATGATATTTTGTATTTCAAGGTGATTTTATGATTTTGCAATGATGATTATAGAAAGATATTATACTTTAAATCAGATAGCTTAAAACTATTAGCAATTTTGTGACCCCTGGTTTTGTTGTACAGAGGTACTTTTGGTTATGAGGCGCACGTTTTAAGGCATATTTTACTTATATTAGTCGTCATTGATATTCAAATAATGACTTGTTCAGTCGTATGCAACTAGTAAAGCTGATGTGTTAAAAGCTTTGCAATGATTTTATTGTGTTTTTTTCTAATGCAGAATATTGAGAAAATTTAGCTGTTTCAAAAAGAAAATAGGTTGAGCAAAAAAATGGTTAAGATATTTAGTTCTGACACACTAGTGTTATCAAATAGCCTATACAGACATAACTAGTGTTATCAAATACCTAATACAAACATTACTAGTGTTATCAAATAGCCTTATACAGACATAACTAGTGTTATCAAATACCTAATACAAACATTACTAGTGTTATCAAATAGCCTTATACAGACATAACTAGTGTTACAAAATAGCCTTATACAGACATAACTAGTGTTATCAAATAGCCTTATACAGACATTACTAGTGTTATCAAATAGCCTTATACAGACATAACTAGTGTTTTCAAATAGCCTTATACAGACATAACTAGTGTTATCAAATAGCCTTATACAGACATAACTAGTGTTATCAAATAGCCTTATACAGACATAACTAGTGAACACCCTAATATAAACATAACTAGTGTTATCAAATACCTAATACAAACATTACTAGTGTTATCAAATACCCAATACAGACATAACTAGTGTTATCAAATACCTAATACAAACATTGCTAGTGTTATCAAATACCCAATACAGACATAACTAGTGTTATTACATACATTAATACAGACATAAGTAAGTGTTATCAAATGTACACTAATACAGACATAAATAGTGTTATTAAATACCCTAATGCAGATATAACTAGTGAATGCCCTTATATAGACATAACTAGTGTTATTAAATACCTAATACAAATATTGCTAGTGTTATCAAATACCCAATACAGACATAACTAGTGTTATCAAATACCTAATACAAACATTACTAGTGTTATCAAATACCCAATACAGGCATAACTAGTGTTATCAAATACCTAATACAAACATTGCTAGTGTTATCAAATACCCAATACAGACATAACTAGTGTTATTACATACATTAATACAGACATAACTAAGTGTTATCAAATGTACACTAATACAGACATAACTAGTGTTATTAAATACCCTAATGCAGATATAACTAGTGAATGCCCTTATATAGACATAACTAGTGTTATCAAATACCTAATACAAATATTGCTAGTGTTATCAAATACCCAATACAGACATAACTAGTGTTATCAAATACCTAATGCAAACATTACTAGTGTTATCAAATACCCCAATACAGACATAACTAGTGTTATCAAATACACTCATACAGACATACCTATTGTAATTGAATAACCTAATACAGACACAAATATTGTTATCAAATACCTAATACATATATGTATTGCTGTGGTGTACACATTGGCATTAACCTGTTCTATCATTGAATTCAGTTAATGTATCTTTGACAGCAATAGCCTGCCCAGTTTCCTGTTTGTTTCTTTTCTTCCTTTTTTAATTTTTTCACAGCTGTGCAGTGCGAACGGTCACCGCTGAAACCTCGGGACAAGACCTCAGGTAACTGTGCTGCCTCAACTGAGAAAATCTACATCCGTAAAGACTTACGAAGCCCTTTGGCAGCCACACCTACATTTGTGACAGGTGTGACCTGGCATCCCTTGTGCTTCATTTGGTAGTCCATCCAAACCCCACCTCTGGTAGCCTGTATAGCCCCTCCTTCGCTTCATGTAATGCAAATATTAAATATGAAGTAGGGGAAAACAATTTTTTTTTTTTTTTTCTGTTTGAATTTTTGTTTTGTTTTTTCAATTGTGGAAATTCAATTGAATTGGAAATTCATTGTGCTTAAATTTTTATTTTTCATTGTGAAATGATTTGCATTTGGAGAAACTGAATGGGTGGGTAGTGGGTAATCTGTGTAGCTTGATTTAGGTAGTAATGTTATTCTCTGAGGTATGAATAGACATGATTTAGTTTTGTTTTAACATTCAAACCTTGTTATTTATGAATCCACTCATGCTATACAAAATTCAAAATTCCTTGTATTATCACTTATGTATTTCCAAAGGCATACCAGAGGCATCATTAAGTTCTATAATAGATCAAGTAAATATTTTATTTTGAATTTTAATATCTTTTTCATGTTAAGCATTAAGGATATCCTGGATTATTTTTGCACAAAAAAAGTTTACTTTTGAATATAACATGCTTGAATGAATAAGAAACGCACACCACATGTAATCTTAACATATACTTCACCTTTCATTCTTTATCATATTCATGTAGTTCTGAAAATAGATTCACACTTCTTTTTAACAATCTTGTATGCAAAAACTATGTGCCTGATTTTTCCTATAAAATTTATCCATGTTACAAGTTGTTTTCTTGTGTTTTATCTTTCAGCTGAAAAAGCACGGACAGGTCTCTTTGATCAAGGGATCCTTTTAAATATTGCCCCGACCACCACCACAGTTGAAACCACACAAACGACAGATACCACCACCACAGATCTCAGTACCCTTGCCAGCGTGGTAACCTCTCTCGCTTCGATGAAAGGTGTGCCAAGCACAGAGGTACAGCAAGGACCGGGAGGGGACACACAAGTTGTAAGTCCCTTTGTCTTACTCTTGGTACCAGAGAATATTCAGAATGGGCAGAAAGTATCAGAATTGTTAGTTTTCTTAGCTTTCTCATTATAAATATGTCTTTGAAGGAGCTGGCAGCTGAAAAGTGAGAGGGTATTTTTCAAGAATATTTCAACATATTTTTTGTGCACGTGTTAGTACTGATCACCTTTGATACGAATATACGACAGCTGCATTGATTATTTGTGACACCTTATTTCCTTTAAAATACAAAAAGTATATCAGTTATTTCCATAAAGAATGTATGTTGATGTTTTTGTAGATAATTTCCAATGGAGAAACTGAGCATTCAGTTGTGTCCACGGAATCGAGCAGCTCAATCACAAAAGCATTTGATACCTTAGCCAAGGCCCTCAATCCAGCAGCTGAAGGGGATGGTACCGGGGTAAATCAAGGGTAAGCATATACCTTTTCAAACCAAGTTTAGCCAAATGTGGTTACTTCAGTACTTAATCTAATCACCTCTGGGAAATTTTCCTCAGTTGTTACCTAACCAATCAGCTGCAGTTACTGCAGGAAAAGTTGTAAAACAACAATGCACTCACATATTTCTGTCAAGTATAACAAACCTGTGATGGACATTTAAAAGTATTTTTAAAATCTTTGACCCCATACACTGCGTGTATTGTGCAGGAGTTAATTTGATATTTATTGTTTGCCTCACACATAGTTTAGTGGTCAAGCCTGTTCATCACATATGACAAAGGATAAAGAAAGAAGCTTAATGATGAGGAAAATCTTGATAAAAGTAATATTCCTGTGGGAAACATGGGCATTCCTTATAGCAGAGGACCAGAGTTGGAATTAAATATAAAATTTCCCACCATTTCTGGAGAACGTTTTCAAAAATCATCCCACAAAAAATCATGACAAGTAATATGAATGTAGTAAAAACATCTTTGTATGCTTCCCTCTTTTGCAATTTAATGTACTATTTATCGCACAATTACATGAGGGACATTTTTAGAGCACATATGTACCACATATACTGTTGCTTGAGAAATCTTGCAAATATGAAGAAGAAAAACAATTCTTCCCCAATTTCCTAGTTTTCATATGGTTATGACCATCGTAGATTTTGTTCAGGTCAGCAGAGGACAAGTATAGTGGTCAAAAATATCTTCAGCCGTTTCCACTTTAAACGGATCAGAAAAACGATCTTCACGCTGAAAATGTTCTCTTTAAGCCTACCCGCACCCGACACTGAAGTTAATCCTGAAACTCGGGTATGACAATACCAACCCGACTTTCCTGTTCAGTGTATTCCTGTGCACACCACAGCCAAGTAGCCCAAGGTTATTGATGTATAAGATTACAGAAAGCCAGTGCTGAGTAATCAGAGTACTTTTGTGATTGAAATCACTCATCCATGTAAGGTGTCTTAGTGGGAGAAATTTGTTTGTAAACTGATGATAAAATAGCTGTGTATCATATGCCTGGGGTGGGGTGTAGGTGCAGTAACTGAATGATTGACGGACCATTTCTCTTAAGGAAAGATATTTTGCTCCATGTTTACCATTTTCAAAGATAAACGAAAAGTGGTAACCCTGATACAATGTTTCTTCTTTTTCTTCACATTTTTCATCACAGTGACCCAGGTTTACTTGGTGGCACATCAAATGTAGTGGAACAACCGCTGATAGAACTAGAAGGACCCATGTTAACAGACTCACATACGCAATTCAAACTTACTACCCCCAGCCCCATGCCACAATTTCTCAATGTCCATTATATCTGTGAGTCAGCATCACGGCTACTTTTCCTCTCCATGCATTGGGCTAGGAGCATCCCTGCATTTCAAACATTAAGGTGAGTCCTCTTGCTGCTGTGTTGGAATTATAAGCTCTTTTGATACTTTTGTTTGATGTCATTTAGTTTAGGAATTCATGGTATAACATTATTATTTGAAGTTGTTTTTAGTAGCAGAAAGTCATTTTGTAGATAGAACAGATCAGTAATGTGAAGTTTAGGTGGAAAAGGGAAAAATATTTTTTTTTTAAACACCTTAGTTAATTTGAGTAATGCTCTGTAGCAATTAGGCAGGTACCTAAATCAGTCCCAAAAATTACAATGAAAATTTGATAGTACAAAATTTGAACAGAATTATGAAAATTGGAGAGGTGTAGTGGAGTCTTGCTCGTATGCAAAAGGTACAGGGTTTGATTCCCGCCACGAGCACTGCATTGTGTCCTTGAACAAGACAGTTTGCTTGCTCCAGTCCACTCCAGCTGTAAAATAAGTACCAGCATTGCTGGGGAGTTGACCTGCGATGGACTGGCATCCCATCTAGGGGGAGTCATGTTCTCTCATCTGCTTTGCGCCATGGAAAAGGGGAAAAGCACTACCCTATGGGCCTAATGGTTTGGATGGATTTACCTTTTTTATATATATGAAAATAGAGTTGTCCATATACCTTGAAAATACAGTAAGGTAACCAATATACTTGGTATTAATTATCCCAGAGAGACAAATTCCCTCATTGCTCCGTGAGATTTACAGAGAGACAAATTCTCTCATTGCTCCGTGAGATATACAGAGAGACAAATTCTCTCATTGCTCAGAGAGATTTACAGAGAGACAAATTCCCTCAATGCTCCGTGAGATTTACAGAGAGACAAATTTTCTCAATGCTCCATGAGATCTACAGAGAGACAAATTCCCTGAATGCTTTGTGAGATTTACAGAGAGACAAAATTCCCTGAATGCTCCGTGAGATTTACAGAGAGACAAATTCCCTCAATGCTTCATGAAATTTACAGAAGAGACAAATTCCCTCATTGCTCCGTGAGATTCACATAGAGACAAATTCCTGCATTGCTCCATGAGATTTACAGAGAGACAAATTCCCTCATTGCTCCATGAGTTTACAGAAAGACAAATTTCCTCAATGCTCCGTGAGATTTATAGAGAGACAAATTCCCTCATTTACAGAGAGACAAATTCCCTCAATGCTCCGTGAGATTTACAGAGAGACAAATTCCCTTAATGCTCCATGAAATTTACAGAGAAACAAATTCTCTCAATGTTCCATGAGATTTACAGAGAGACAAATTCCCTTAATGCTTCATGAGATTTACAGAGAGACAAATTTCCTTATTGCTCCGTGAGATTTACAGAGAGACAAATTCCCTCAATGCTCCGGGAGATTTACAGAGAGACAAATTTCCTTAATGCTCCATGAGATTTACAGAGAGACAAATTCCCTCAATGTTCCGTGGAATTTACAAAGAGACAAATTCCCTCAATGTTCCATGAGATTTACAGAGAGACAAATTCCCTCAATGTTCCATGAGATTTACAGAGAGACAAATTCCCTCAATGCTTCCATGAGATTTACAGAGAGACAAATTCAGGACATTCTTATTTTCTCTTTCTTTGTAGTGCTGAATCTCATACAGTTATTGTACAAAAGTGTTGGAGTGAATTATTTACTCTTGGTCTTGCCCAATGTGCCCAGGCTATGGCTCTATCAACGATACTAACAGCTATTGTTAATCATCTGCAGACGAGCCTACAGCAAGGTATGCACCTGTTTTCTTCTTTCATTACAACTTGTTATCAGAAGTAAGATCAAGCTTACACTGCATAGCTACAATTTCTTTCTGTTTGATGGACACGTAGGCAGGCTTTTGCATGATTCAAGGAGATGATTAAAGATCCTGAGTATAAGAAATGCATGATCAATAGTTAAGATTACTTGATTACGTTTATGGAAATGACAGCTTTCCTTGAAGATGTTGTTACCCGGGATAAATATGTTTATTACATTTGTGAAGAATACTTGACTCCAATATTTGTGGGCAATTTATGGAAGTGTGACAAATGAACAGTTGCTTGTGAAATTGTTCCCATTATAAATTAAATGCTAATGTAACTGCCATTAAAAAAAAATTAAGTAGGGTATTTTTCTTTGAAAAGGCTTTTATACATCAGTAAAACTAAATATGTAGAGAGATAATGTTTGAATGCAAAGCAAAGAGCTGTGTAGAAAAAAGTATTATGTTAAAGCACAAATGTTTCGATGCGATCTGCATCAGGAACCTATGTGGTCATGATGGCGTGTGTGTGCGTATGTGTACGCCACCAACTGGACATTCGTGTAATAACACACCTTCCAATCGGGGAAGACCTACCAATTGAGGACTTCCCGATTAATTTATGCAGATTTGGATTCTCCAGGGTGAAACAATATGCCACCTAAATTATTATGCATTTTTATTGCTGTTCCCATTTAGTGGGTTCTGCGCAGGCTGTGTGTCAAAATATGTGTCTTTAGGTCTATTCTCAGAGAAAGAAGATCTAGCATCGATGTCCCCGATTATGTGATTCAGACTGCATCACGTGATACTGTCCCCAGTTGGGCCAATGAAATCTAACACATCATTTGTCCCCGATTGTGCAATTCAGATTGTATAACCTGACTCTGATTGAAATCAAAGGTCAGAAATATCATTGAACCCGCCCTGATTGTGTTATTTCGTCGCACAAAAGAGTTTTATGAGACAAAAGTCTTCTTTGAAAAAGTTAACCTATTACTTAGTTATGATTAACTTGCTATGAAAGAAACATTACCTACATCTAAACTTACATTTATAATGTTTAAACTGCTCATAAACATAAATATGGGTTATTTGGTTCCAAGGGGGAAAAATCATATTCCAGCCGTCATAATTGTTAGACTTTAGTTAGATACAGATAGTAATGGAAAAGTACCATACTTTTTTCTTGTTATTGCCAGAAGAGTTATTTTCTACATTTCTTTACATACATTAGGCCTGTTTTATTCATTTGTTTTTACAGTGCACCTCCAATAAAAACAAAACCATATATGATAAATATACGATCAGTGAATGATAACAACAACATCCATCACAAGTAAACTTGCTAGTATAGGAACTCTCAGACCAATCCAGTCAAAGGAGTATAGGCCATACTCACCCACAAGTAGGCCAAAAATTACTGGGATTTTAAAATGGATCGAAAATGATTTTACAAATGTGAGCCCACAATTATCCAACCTTACCAAAGCATGTATCACTAACAATACCTAGCAAACAATTTGACGATTATAAAAACGTTTAACGTTTTGTGGAGGGTTTAAAAACGTGTCTGTATGCCTTCACAAAAGGAACTTAAAACTGCTGGTTATCATTCAAATGACAAACGTCCAAAATCCGTTTTCAGAACGTTTTTTTTTTTAAGGCGAAGACAAAAGACCAATTTAGAACCTAGCCAAAACGTTTTTGGACGTTGTTTGTTTTCTGGGTAAGCCTAAAACAACGACTGTAGCCCACATGCTGTGATCCCAGGGTGAGATCAAGCAAAATTTGTTTGCTTTTTTTAGTTGGTTTTTGTTAAACACTTCCAGTTATTTTCCACTGTTTATGTCCGCCTGCACCACATGTTACACTAAACTTGTAGAAATTATTTCTAAGCTGGGTAAATTTGGTCTGTATATTGTTGATTTTCTGGATTTCATCCAAGCAAAGTGAACACATTGCAAACAATACCAGTTGGTTCGTAAACTATGAGCTGCCACCTCCTCCCCAATCAGTCCGTAAGCACATCAGTCACGGACAATCAATCATTTTTCATTGTTTGGTCTGTAAATATTTTCACAACAGCTGAGAAAACCTTACTGGGAAAGCCTGTATTAAAATGTGCAATTTAGTTAAGTTTCTCCCTTTAATGTCGTGACTATAACAAAAAAACTGAAAATTCCTCCATATCATGAATAGAACTTTTAAGTAGACTGCATACCTTGTTTGTAGATTATTTCCCAACCTGTTTTAATGTCTTCATGTGTCCTTTCTATCTGGAAGTTGTGGTCCCTGTTTGTATAGTGAAAATCAGATCACGAGTTTGGGGATGCCGCAAAAGACGTTCACACTTGAAGTTATAAAATTGGTTTGTGAGTACGGTTCGACAAGTTTTTACATAGGCTGCAAGGTGAATCACTTGAAGCCAGAAGGGCATTTTGAGGCAACTTCGGGCAAGTCTGAGTATTTGAACGACAAGAAGTAAGTAATCTGTATTTTCGTATTATTTTCAAGCAAACTTGTCATCAAATGGGGACGTGCCTTTTCAGATAGGCTTAACGTTAGGCCTAAGTCACTCTCACACATGTATCCTATTCAGGCTTAAGCCAAGCATGGACCTTCCTTATCAATGTTAACCTGATTAGGCTATTCAAGTTTAGCTATGTCATCTCTTCAACATAATGTCTCACATTAATGTTGCATTTGATGCTGTTTTGGAGCACTTCATATAGCTTCAAAGTTCAAGTTCAGTTTACCACATGATTGTTTAATTCTGTTTTCGCTTTGGAATTATAATAATATCCTGTTGTTATTGTGAATTTCTGAATACCTGGTATGGTACATATGTGTTTATGAAGATCAAGATTTTATTGCAATTTGGTTGTTTGTTTCATGTAACCAGCTTTGAATGCGAATATGTACATGTTGAGGAGTAGAATTTGAGGGAAATAATACAATTTGAGGAAAGCCATGCTACATGTAAGGGTAAATCATTGTCAGAGTTTTAAGATATATTAGTAGTTGTACTAATATAGGCTATGTTCAAGTGTGTGAGTCAAACCTACATTTTGACAGTTTTCAGCTTTAGTCCATGTTATGCTCTTGTCAATTGCTTGAATCACCTTTACTACCCCTGGCTATGTCAGTCAAATGTGATTTATTGACTTATGAAACTGACTCGCATGTATGTGCATCATTGTAGCAAATTGTCAGTAACCAGAGTGACTCTGGGGTGAGTCAATTTACTTTGACTAACTAGACTTATTCATTTTGTACAAAGGTAACTAATTTGGTCAACGGAAATGTCAATCACCCAAGTGACCGAGGGGTGCGTCAATGTACATATTTTGTTCAACCACCTTGGTGCAATGACTCACCTTGTCCAGGGGTTTAGAGGGAGTCACACAATTGACAAGTACACTGCATTAGTCCCACTCATTGCATATTTTGGTATAATTCACAAATATCTTTGTATGATTGTAAAGGTTCTTTGATTTTTTTCTATGAAAATTCAGATATGCAAAGAAGAAGAAGAAAACGAAAAGCAGATTTTGACTTTAAGCAATACTCAGAATATGAACAGCCAGGTTTTCTTATAAAGAGTTCCCCAGGAAAAGGTACTGTATTGATTAACATCATCAGTAAAATTGTATGACTCTCATAGTAAAAAATTGTTTCAATTACTATCAGGAATTGATATTTTGAGGGCGTGTGTTAAACCCCTTGCTAGTTGAAGACTTCCTGACAGAATACTGGAGTGATGGGTGACATAAAATAGTCCCTCAAATCTGCACCCCGTTTTAGAGGATGGAGAACATTTATTCATTTCTTAATACTGGGCTGTTTTACTTGAGCATTGATTGATGAGGGATATTTGGCCCTTGAAAAATAAGGCCCTTACTTTGCATACTTTGGGGAGATAATATTGCTACTTTATGCTATGCGGCAGTTATGTGCCGATCTCAGTTCATGATCGGGTATGATCTATCTCTTCATCGTGGGTTTCAGAGAGATAAACAGTGTGGTAATTTTTGGTGCAAGATCTCTCCTTTTTGGTAAATATTTATTTATCTGTTGTTTGCTCCCCATGAATAGGCTTGTATGTGATGTAACTACATGAGACTTTATTCAAATATAATCAGGTAAAGGAATCTGGGCTATTTTCAAGGTGATATTCCGTGGGATATGTTTCAGTATATCCTTTCATGTGTTTTGTACTATCCTGTAATATCCTGACAAATCGGACAATGATTAGATTTCCGGGAGATATCAGTAGAGATATGCACTTTGTTTGTCGAAATCATGAAAAAACATGTTTTTTTCTATTGACTGTAATGATAGAGCCCCTATGTGTTTTTATTTGTGCTGAGCCCTATAGTTTGACTTATCTTAGCTGGTTGGTTAATGTTTTTGGCTTGCCTTAGATAGTTGTCTAATTTCATTGAAAGCTCAAGTTATTATTTACTTGTCTCTTATTGACATTCTTGGTGACATACATGGTTCAATTTTCTATGTATTGCTTATGTATACTTGATTTGACAGTGTAACTATTCATTTGTATATGATAAGACATTCTTCTCCGGGTGTTTTTTCAGATATTGCTCTTATTACTCTTATTATTCTTAACATGATGAATTCACACAACTTTGTGATTGGTCATTTATTTCTATTCCCTTTTGATTTGTTAGTTAGTTCACAAAGTGATGAATATTCATGTTTTAGGTTCAAGGCCAGTTTTTAAAAGATTTGAGAGTTTTTTTTGCTGAATAATAAACAGCACATTTAAGAAAAGATAAAATGTTACAGAAAATGTATAAATTTAACTTAAGATCCTGTTTTAAATGACCATTTATTAATTTAGGTTTTACAGTTAAAATGTTACTTTCTTTTTTTAATACCTATTTTGAGAAATGTTGGGTTCCTATTAAACTTTATATATTGAATAATTTGTTCCATTTTCAAAACAGGTGAGTTTCTTAATGAAGAAAAATTGCATAAATTCTTTTGTTTTTCACTCTTGTTTTTATAATTTTTATGCATTTTAAACAATCTAACACGAAAATTGTATAAAAAGATTAATGCTTGGCATCATGTTTATATGCGTATTTAAACATGATTTTGCACTCATAAATGACCCTCCTAAAGTCATTCTACTCGTGTCAAAATCCTATGAATGGTGCATTAAATACACATATAAACACTCAGCCTCAACATTATTCTTTAAGTATTTTTAATAGCAGTGTACAGTGTCCACAGTTGGAAATCTCTTTTAATGTATTACATTTCTACAGTTGCCACTAGCAAACGTTGGTACTAGCAAACTACTTGTATATTTTATTTCCAGTTTGTGGCTCTCTTAATTGTAAGCTTAATTTTCCCTATTTGGTAAATGGAATACTTGAAAGTATGTAAAAAAAGTCAATTCTAAATCATTTTTTAAGTACTAGTATAATGTCCAGAGTTGATTGCGGTAGCTTCTATATTATGTTGCAACACATAGTGTCCTGAGGTGGCATGTGATAAGCATGTTGCAAATTGTGGAGATATCTAATTAATTACCATAGTGTCCATGATTGGTATGTGAAGCATTAATTCTGATGCATTAGCTCCTAAAGAAGGTAGCAGCAATTTGTGCCCCGTTAAGTATGCAATTAATACACTCACAATGTGTAAAGTATCTAAGTAGTGGCACATACATGTAGCGTCCGTATGTGACACATTTATCCTAAACGTCTTAATTTATTTAGTAGGTACTAGCACATAGTGTCTCCACTTGGTATGCAATAAATGTGTTCTGAATATCCAAGTAATACCACAGTTGGCACATTTATCCTGAATGTGTTCAACTTAGTTTCTACAGTAGGTATCAGCACAATAGCCAAAGGGACGGGGGGGAGGGGGGGGAATGAGGGCAATGCCTCCAATATTTTGATTCCCTTGGTTCAGATTTGTACTTGTTGGTTCTGATTTGTACTTTTTGGTTCAGATTTGTACTTGTCGGTTCAGATTTGTACTTGTCAGTTCAGGTGTGTACTTGTCGGTTCAGATTTGTACTTGTCAGTTCAGATTAGTACTTGTCAGTCCATTTTGTCAATTTTACTTGCCATGCCCTCTTAATATGGAAGGTTGAAATAGTAGTTACAAAAGGCAATCTAAGATCAGCAGTGATATAATTTGAAGAACAAAATTGAAAGATTTTAGGTTTTCTTAAAATTCCTGCATTACTAATTTAAAATGAATGGAAACGATCTAAACATTTATTCAGCCATCACTCTTTTAATCCATATAAACTAAGCCACAGCCTTTGAAATGTATAATCCTCACCCTCTTTTAACAACATTATCTCTCCACAAATTCATCATATGTAGCAAATGAAATGTTTCATTTTATTTGATCGGATTACTACTTTCAATATCTTTTTTAACACTTTCTGGTCAGAAAAGGTGTAGATATCCAGCTTTTTAGATATGCTGTTGGTCCTTTATACATGCATGCTCATTACAACCTTTCTTTCTTTTATCTATTTTTGCTATGCAGTAGTCAAATGAGGAGTCAGATAAGGAGTCCGATGAAGAGTCAGAGGACAGCCAGTACAGTAGTTATGACTTAATGGAACTAAACATTGTGCCACCATCAGATCCTTTTGATCTGGACACTCCTGCATATCCTCATCTCAGGATGCTACAATCAGATGATTCCAATTTAAACGCTCGTGCATCTCCCCACCTAATGATGCCTTTGAGTGAATTTGCTGATGATGGTCAAGAACAACAGAAGAAAACAAATGGTAAGAAATGGAAGTATGCTTTTATCTACTACTGGACCAAACAAACAGGTCGTTCTCAAGATTACTCAGAGCAGAAAAAAAGTGAGGATGACACTCTTATGTTTTGTTATATCCAACATTTGCAGTGCGCTCACTACAGGAAGTAACAAGCAGGGCTTTACACAAAAGTACATCTGAAAATACCTGATCACCTAGTGATTTCTATTTGTTTTTGGCATGTCTGAATGTTGTGTCTTAAGGGGTACCTGTTATCCCTTTATTTAAAGTTAGCCCTTTCTTAGGGCTGCTTACCCCCTTGCACACCACTGAGGTTAGGCAATAAATCAATGCACACCACTGAGGTTAGGCAATAAATCAATGCACACCACTGAGGTTAGGCAATAAATCAATGGATGATTGCTATTTTCCAGCAGTGACGAGTTGTCAGATGGTACACTCCTTTACTGTGTTATCATATTGGACACGTGACAACAAATACCTCTAATGTCAATCGTTCCATCACAGCCAACCGTATACTTATTGACGTTTTTGACTATTTTACAATGGGTATAGAATAACTTTGACTTTATGCTGAAAATTACTATTACCACACCATCAGCAACTTAAACGTGCCCCTTTTAGCTTATGCTACTCATGAATCAATGCTTCTAAGATCACCATTACTATGCTAATTATTCGGCTTATACCATTTATCCACCCATCTAGAAGACTAATTGTGTCATTGACTCACATACCAGATGAGTACCTATGTAGGTAAACCCTGGGCTTCCACCAAAATCACAATTTTTGGCTGAATTTGCTTTTGTCTTTTTGACAATTCTACCTCCCCAGGTCCACTTTAGATGAAAATCCATAGAAGTGGCTCATTGCTCCTTCCAGAAGTCTTATTATTATAATTTGATGCATCAAAACAAATTGATAGTTTTGCCTAGTAGTATACACATATGAATCGGCCAATTTGTATTAATCTGCTATGCAGTACTGTATCCTTTTTTTAGATCTAGATTTATGAATCCAGATTTACTATCTCCACAAATAGCATTGACCCATAGTCAGGCAAAAATTTGGTATGCAAATTGGTTGGCCCATGTTCCCTGAATTTGAAGAACGTGTGTGCGTTTAAGGATAAAATTGTGAGTGTATGTCTATTATTTTCTTTATTATCCCATTGTAGAAAGAACATTATAAAAGGAAGACATGGCGGGATGAAGAAACTGATGTGATAAAGAGAGCATTTCAATGAGACATCGCACTGAAGAGGTTGCCTGGAAAGGCAGTTCTTATGGAGGTTCTGAAGACTAACGAATGTTTAAAGGGTAGAAAGCGGACTAATGTGAAAGATTATATTAGAAATCATTTTGTAAAGAAGGCTAGGGGCAAAGATTTGTAGAAAGAGATTCCATGTTGACTTTTCATTAAGGGTACTGTATGTGGACAGGTATTGATTTTTCCTTAGATGAAAGAGAGCTAAGTTTTAAGCCGAACAGTCAATAAATGATCAGAATAGCACTAAAGGTTTTTGCAGTATTGCAAATCAAAAATTTGTATAAGTGATGATATATGAAAAGGATAAGCTAAAACTCTTTCATGTAATTTTTTTTATTTCTTTCCCAAATTTCAAATAGCAAAGGTTTTGAATTGAGTTCTATACTGGTAAATCTGGGTCAAGGTTATAATAATATTCAATTTCCTGTTCACTGTAGGCAACTTCTTTCATTAAAATACTTTGAAAAGACAGATTAAGTATGTTTTAAACCATACAAACTCATTGTTGCCACCTGTCCATAAACTATACCTTTAAATTAATATTCTTGTGGTTTTAGTTTTTAACTTTTAAGATTTAAGCAAAATAATTAAGTACAAAATCATTAGTACTATTTTCAAAGTTGCAAAAGTGAAGACCACAAGCAGAATATATAACCATTCTTCAAAAGCTAAATGTTTGATTTAGCAGTTAGGAATCTTTAACTTAATAACAATCTCAGCTGAAATAATCATGGTAGTAATGTTTGTTTCTCAACAAAAAAAACATTTAATGGAAACATTACTATAAATTCACTTTGTAGCAATTTTAACATTTCATGTTTTATGTTCAAACCAATGAAGGTTTGTTTTTGTAATTACATAACAAATTAGATAAATAAGACTTACAATGATGGTACTGTTTAATTGTTTAAAGGAAAAAGCAGCTCCAGGCAAGCTCTAAACATTTTTTTTTTTTTTAACATTAGCTAGGCAGAAAAATTTCAGTCTGACTTAAATGTGAGCAAGATGATAAAGAAGCAGAGTCGAAAAAAATATCTGTTTTCAATTTCAAAAAAGCAAAAATTTGTTTAAATCCATAACAGTGCATTATTGTTCAACAATTGTCATATTTAGTTGCGAAAAAATGATAAAAGACTAGCAGATAAGCAGCAATTGATCTAGATGAGATTTTGTGCTCAAGGCTAGTAACACTGATTTGTCACAAATTTTGGTTTTTAATCTTGCATAATGTTCATGTCAATTCTAAAGTTGCTTGGGTTTTTTTTATTGTTTCTCATAAGTGTATGTTCAGTGGTTAAAGACATACGGACTGATAGAGATGTATGCCCCAGATAGTAACTGTAAATTCTGAACAGCAAAAGTCTTCAAATTAGCAAGTTATTGATATTTAAAGTTTGAATTAATCTAATGTATGAAAAAGTGTTGATTTGTGAGAGAGGACAGCTCCAAATTATTTATGTAATACATTTAATTTCTGGCTAAAATGTCAGTTCACTGAAAATCATAGGATGTTTACTCCTGCTAAGTTATAATTGGATTGTGATGGAGGTTAAAAACCTTTTTGTCATATTTAATTGCAGCCATTAAAATAACATTGGTGAAGAATTGAAAAAACAATTAGTTATTATAAGGAAGTACATAGGTTTTCTTGTTGTGAAGACACAAAATTTGCATAGTTTATTGTAACAAGTTTTTAACCAGTTTTGATGAAATTGTTTTGCTATTTTGGTGGTATATTACATGGTTTCCTACAAATAAAACCAACATTTTGCTACCTATCCACAGGTTGTGTAGGAGACATACTCGTATGCAAAGGTATTAGAAGGTTCAAATCAACTGTAAATGAGAACATCACTGCTGAAATAAATTGTGATGAACAGGTGCCTGTTCAAGAGAGTTATGTGGTCTCTCCTTTTCCCAAAACCCTCTCTGACATCAATCTCCATGTCATCCAGCCCACATTTCCGATCAAATCCACCATCAACAACCTCTCTCGTATCGACAACTTTCATATTACCCGTCTTAGAATTGGTCACACCCACCTCACTCACTCCCACCTCCTTATTGGTTCCACCCAACCCCTCTGCAACAATGGCCATTGCACCCTCACAATCCATCACGTTCTCCTTGCTTGCCCCCTGTACAACCTTCACAGAGCTTCCCTCGCTCCCCACAAGTCAATTCGTGAGTTTTTCCAGAAAAATCCTCTGGATGAAATTATCTCCTTCCTTCATCATGCCTCCCTCTACAACCATATTTAATTCTCCTTTTCCACCCCCTCTCTACTTTGTTTTTGTTTCAATTATGCACCTCCCCTCTCAATCACAGCTTTCTGACCTTTTGTTCTTGAATTTCTTTCATTCTCCCCCTGTTTCCTTTCCTTCCTACCTCTTGAATGATCTAACCTCTCAGGTACAATTTGACTTTCGTTGTCGTGGTGCCGTTAAGCCCTCATCAATCAAACAAACGAGGAAGTTAGGTATAAGTACTAGCATAAAGAGCATTCATGGCCTGATAGTGGATTTAATTTCACTAATAAGTGAGGAATAGTTTAGAATATCATGGCATTGGAACATCGTCATTTCGGAATGAATGAAATCTAACCAGGGCAGCACTGAAGAATGGAGCTTACTTAATTGTTTTTTCAGGATTAATCTTATATTGTTTTCAAACGTGAATTACGTTTGCTACTTTTTGGCGTTTCAAATAAACATTGTGTTACCTGAATACTGATGTTTTTTGGGTTTTTATGATTGATTTTTGTATTGTTTATTTATTTACTTTCTTATTTATGTATATTGTTTTTGAATCATTTTTTTTTTTTTTTTTGAGAGGAGTGGGAGATAGGAAAGAACGTATTGCAACTATTTTGCAGTGGTGTTTCCATTTTGCTTTATATCATCATGTCTTCGCCCAGTTCCTTAAAAGGTTCTCCTAGTGACTGAAGGGTATGCTACGATGAACTTAAATATTAGTTATGATCTAAGACATCACATAGTATCTCCCAATCTAATGGAAATATCCTTTCACCCCTACTGATTTCCCCATCATAACCTGTTACTGAGAAATGTTGTTATAAATTAAGGTCTACCTGTTTGATGCCCTCAGTCCAGCAAACCTTTTGTAATTTGATGGAGCATTGTTTGATCTGCTTGTTTAGTTATATTCTTTTCCAAAAATATTATATTGACCTACTTATAAACTCATGCAGCAGCTCAAAATTGCCCTACTTTTTATTACAAAAAGCGAAGTAAAAGTAAATGCAAATTTGTTTGCCAATTTATTATGACCCCGATTGATGTGTTTTGTATGTTTGTATTTACTGTTAAAAAGCACTTTAGGTCCTACCCAGTATTTCAGTTTATGCCATTTCCAAAAACGTCAAAGACCTAAAAGTATAGTACTCAAAAGTAAGAAAAAAAAATGCGTAAGTTAGTTTCTGCAAATTGCTTTTGATATATGACATTGATTCCTACCTTATGTGCATACTGTCTCCAATTGGAAGAGACGTATCCCTGCTTGGCATGTACAAAAGTATTTCTAATACAACTAGCTATTTTATGCTTTAAAATGTTATAATAGTCCTTAAGAAAAATATGAAAAAAAGTTTTTATTTTAATGAAAATAAGTTTGTTGTAATTTGTTTCCCAGATTTGTTTGTTTCGGGGTCCCCGATCAGTATGTTATATGTGTATGTAGCCTCTGAATAAAACCCACTTGTTTGTTCCTGGTTAGTATGTACTAGTGTATAATGTCTCCGATCGGAAGATACTTGCATTATCCTCAGTATACATTATAGGCTATTTGTGATACCAACTATATTCTTTTCAGAACGTGTTGTTTTGTTGTAACAGTAAATACAGAAATACGTGAGATAAGTTTTTTTTGTTTTTACCATAAATTGCCCAATAATTGTGATATGTATATATGGCCCGATTGGTATCTTATATGTGGATGTGGTCCCCGATTGGAAGACACTTGCGTGTCCCCAGTAGGTATGTACTATATTACAGGCCATAAAAAAGACAACGTTGAGTGTTAATAACAGTGGGTTGTGAAATTGTGATCTATGCACCAATTAACATCTAATCAGGCTTAAGCAAATGTCTAAGTACGATGTCCCCTTTTGGGTGATTCAAAACGCATGTCCCTGATTGGGACTTTAAACATGTGTGTGTATGTATGTGTGTGACGCTAGCTCGTAAACACGATATCTTAAGAATCATACACTGGATTCATGTCACATGTGGTACTCAGGTTACACATGGTCCATAAATGTGCCCTATTGTTTTTTTTTGATGTCATGCATATAAATGAGATGAGTAGGCAGGGTTTATTGTTAAAATCTTTAAATGCTCATATTCTAACAACCGAATACCTGTTTTGTTTTATGTTGGGTGTAATTATGTTGTTAGCGAGTGTGTACATGTTCATGGTACAAAAATGTTGATATTCATTAATATTATATTGGGCGGAGCTTAAGATAATTTTGTTGAAAAGAGTTTTAAAACACAGTTCATCTAAAGAACTATACATGGAGTTCAATTCATATGTGGTACACAAATAGCCCATGGTCTGCAGATGTTCCCTATTGTTTTTCTACTGACCCGCGGGTTTCGAATTTGACTCATTCGCTTTCACAAGGGGACTCACTAGGTGAGTTACATTTTCTGCCTTTCGCATTTGTACTAAGGGTACTAAGCAGGGCGATCCCTTTACGGGATAGTTTCCTGCAGCCTTTTGGAAAACTCATGCAGCAGTTATTCCCTTGTTTTTGCTTGACTTTACGAAGTTCATGTTACCCCGCTAACTTCTGCTCTTGTGAAGTTACGCGCTGACGAATTTTTGCCTCGGCTCAGATATTCTTCAGTTCGCTTTAGCTAACACACGTTTTGTTCCCAATCATGCTTTTACTAGCCATTTCTATTTCGTGGACGAACTCAGTGAGTTTTGTTGGTTATTCTAGACACTACTATGATGTTTATCTCATGCCTGAACGCTCTTCGATTGGCATGTTTTTTGAGTTTAAACTTGGGTTCATGCGACGTTTGCCTCAGTTGCTGTTAACAGATAGTGAAATGTTCCTTTTGCTTGTAACTAGGAGTAGTTTACTATTTCAAAGTAATTTCTATTCAGAGGTTTTTCGTCCTTAAGAGGATACAGATTCTAACCCTTTAAGTAGGGTAAAACTAATGCGAGTTTTAGGACCAGCCTTTCGAAAATTAGGCTACAACTTGAACTCCCTTCATTCCTCGGTTGCAATCTGATTGCATATTTATAGCATGGAAGGTAAGGTATAACTATACCCTGCTAAGCATAGCGGGAATATTTACAAGAGTGTAGACTCCTTGTAAATATCCCCGCTACGCTTAGCGGGGTAAACTGTTGCCCAATCTATCTTGGGTATGATGCAAAAGTTTAGTACTGTTGCCCAATCTTGGGTATGATGCGAAATTTTAATACTGTTGCCTAATCTTATCTTGGGTATGATGAGAAAGTTTAGAACTGTTGCCCAATCTTACCTTGGTATGATGTAAAAGTTTAGTACTGTTGCCTAATCTTATTTTGGGTATGATGCGAAAGTTTAATACTGTTGCCCAATCTTATCTTGGGTATGATGCGAAGTTTAGTACTGTTGCCCAATCTTATCTTGGTATGATGTAAAAGTTTAGTACTGTTGCCCAATCTTATCTTGGGTATGATGAGAAAGTTTAGTACTGTTGCCCAATCTTATTTTGGGTATGATGCGAAAGTTTAGTACTGTTGCCCAATCTTATCTTGGGTATGATGCGAACGTTTAGTACTGTTGCCCAATCTTACCTTGGTATGATGTAAAAGTTTAGTACTGTTGCCTAATCTTATCTTGGGTATGATGCGAAAGTTTAGTACTGTTGCCCAATCTTATCTTGGGTATGATGCGAAAGTTTAATACTGTTGCCCAATCTTATCTTGGGTATGATGCGAAAGTTTAGTACTGTTGCCCAATCTTATCTTGGTATGATGTAAAAGTTTAGTACTGTTGCCCAATCTTATCTTGGGTATGATGAGAAAGTGTAGTTTTGTTGCCTAATCTTATCTTAGGTATGATGCGAAAGTTTAGTACTGTTGCCCAATCTTATCTTGGGTATGATGCGAAAGTTTAGTACTGTTGCCCAATCTTATTTTGGGTATGATGAGAAAGTTTAGCACTGTTGCCCAATCTATCTTGGGTATGATGAGAAAGTTTAGTACTGTTGCCCAATCTTATTTTGGGTATGATGCGAAAGTTTAGTACTTTTGCCCAATCTTATCTTGGGTATGATGAGAAAGTTTAGCACTGTTGCCCAATCTTACCTTGGTATGATGTAAAAGTTTAGTACTGTTGCCTAATCTTATCTTGGGTATGATGCGAAAGTTTAGTACTGTTGCCCAATCTTATCTTGGGTATGATGCGAAAGTTTAGTACTGTTGCCCAATCTTACCTTGGTATGATGTAAAAGTTTAGTACTGTTGCCTAATCTTATCTTGGGTATGATGAGAAAGTTTAGCACTTTTGCCCAATCTATCTTGGGTATGATGAGAAAGTTTAGTACTGTTGCCCAATCTTATCTTAGGTATGATGCGAAAGTTTAATACTGTTGCCCAATCTTATCTTGGGTATGATGAGAAAGTTTAGTACTGTTGCCCAATCTTATTTTGGGTATGATGCAAAAGTTTAGTACTGTTGCCCAATCTTATCTTGGGTATGATGAGAAAGTTTAGTACTGTTGCCCAATCTTATTTTGGGTATGATGCAAAAGTTTAGTACTGTTGCCCAATCTTATCTTGGGTATGATGCGAAAGTTTAATACTGTTGCCCAATCTTATCTTGGGTATGATGCGAAAGTTTCAAATTCTTATGGAAAAAACAGGAAAAGATGAATGCAAAGTACAATTTTAAGATATTGGTTAATTAGTTACAAACATTTTTTAACATGCAAGTTCTAATCAGTACACTTTAAGAAATTATTCAGAATTTGCTGGTCAAACATTTTTCCAGGAAAGAACTCCAGATGGGACACCAATATTTATTATTTTGTATTTTTGACCAAACATTTTGCAATGATATTTTCCAACAGATAAATTGTCAGCTGACAGAGTAAAGGCTGTAATGGAGCATATTTGGAAGCTTCAGGAGTTTGTTTCCGCTACAACTCGTCTGGTGTGGATCAGGTTGAATTTGCCTACCTTAAGACAATAGTTCTATTCAGTCCAGGTAAGGTGCTGGTCTTTAAACAAGTTATTCTAACCAGTTATTTTATAATCTTTTGTCAAATGTATAAATGGTGCGAGACATTTGCTATTGCGTGTTTTGGGATAATTACAAAACTTTGGGAAGTTTTGATTAAAAGATCTACGGACAGCTGTTGTGAATTCCAGTAGTGCTATTGATTTGCGATTAATTCACTGAGTGTTTAATCGCCAAAATTTGCGAGCGATTAACGATTAATAGCAAGCAAGCTTTACCCAAATATCAGTCAAAAAATACAATAAAAATCAATGAAATTTTTGTTGAACTGGTACAGTTCCCACACAAAAAGACCATTTGTTTTTGGACCACAAATGGGCCAAGAATCTCACCAAATTCAAATATCATGCCTTAAAATTACCCTTTAGGCTGATAAAACAAGTTGAAAATAAAGATCATAAGTTTATATAACTTACTTGCTTGCTCAAATGTCACTTCCCTGGTCTGATGGAGCTGTCACAAAATAATTTATGTACAGACCATACCCCAGTACAGTATTGCCTTAGCTCTGTAAAATAAATTCTTAGTTTTTGAAGTGCAGCAACTATTAATTGCATAAAGATTGACGTGTCCTAGAAAGTATAAACTATCAATAATCAAGGAAATTGCTTGATTTTTAATGCCTTTTTAAAGCATTTTTAGTATAGAGGTTTGTTTTCAGTGTATAGCTCAAACCTTTTTGGTGGTTTTTTAAAGTATTTTACGATCTTTTTCAGTGTTGCTATTTGTTACTGTACAATAGGTCACCCATATAGTATTTCCAAGATTAATCCTTTAAAGGTATTACTAAATGCTTTAAAGTCGCGAGCGATTAGTGATTAATCGCTAACAGCACTAATTCCAGGAAACTGCCATCCTACGGATAGCTTTATACAAATTTAACTGGATATTGTTTCGCATCAAAATGGAGAATTTTGTCTTTTCTTTCCCATCCAGATCACCCAGGAATAGTTCACGCAAGACAAGTTGAAAAGTTTCAAGAAAAGGCTGTCGCAGAGCTGCGAGAATACACAGCTAGCGCATACCCAGACCAACCAGAAAGGTTTTCCAAACTGCTCTTAAAATTGCCGACCATCAGGTTATTAAACCCTACCATCATGGAGGAGCTCTTTTTCGCAGGACTGATCGGAAATGTACAAATAGATAGCATCATTCCATACATCCTCAGAATGGAAACGACGGACTATAACAATGCAACGATCACTGTGACAACGACCTCCATGGCATGAACAAATCTCACAACCGCAGTTGTTATTAATGCACACCAGACAAGACAGCGTTACTTTGGTAGTGGATCGTAAAACCATGTGATAGCTGTCACACATAACTGTCACATAAGTGCACCGGTCGAGTCTGTCTCAGCGTTGACATCTAGTGTGGAGGGGATTATATGTATGGTTGAAGACATAACGTGGAGAGATTCTGAATTTTCAGACCAAAACTGAAATAAATTGTGCCAATTGGCTCTTTTTGTATAGTCCTTTTTAAAGGTTAAATTATTAACCAATTCCACCCTAATTTTTTGTGAAGTTCTGACACGGTCCAGTAATTAACACAGATTGCACATTTTGAGCCTCATTGCTGGATGCGCAGAGGATGGAGGATGTGGTTCCCATACAACTTGTCGCTGAGTGTACATGAAGTATTTGATTGGTGGAAACATGTTGTGTTGATAAAGTTATTTTAATATTTTAATTCGTGATCCACCTTCTCAAATGGTACTTTAAGGTTATTTTAGGGGCATTTTGTACAGTAACTACCATCCTGATAAGCAAGAGGGAAAAGCCCATGTGCTCAAACAGGATTGGCCAGCAACTTCCTGGGTGGTATGAATTATTTACTACCAATGTATTGCACAAATGGGATGTTGATAATTACAGAGACACTTGTATTTGTAGAAACTGAAGACCCCTTGTTCTCATATAATAGCCGTTTTACATGTGTGAACAGCACATGATTGTATTAAATTGAGAAAAGGTGCCTAAATATGATCATACAGACCAACAGAATTGTGTATTTTGATGTTGATGTCCAGTCTTGGCAGTCAATAGACCTTCATAATGTTATTTATGAGAAGGTTAGGATCTCCTCCTCCCTTTTGCTTTGCCATTGAAACAGAGTTAGTATGACTGGTGTGACTCCTTAAAGGATTAGTTCAGTGGTCAAGCAAGTTTATATTATATGAAAGAGGACTTCAAAAGAAACAAAATAGTGAAGAAAGCATTCAAAAAATCTTTTCCAGAGATTTCCAAGTTCAAAGTTTAATATATTTGTGTAGAAACAACTGAAATCAGACTAGTTGTGCTGTCATAACCTCAGATTCCTCAAAGTCATTTATGTATTCTATCATTTTTTGTCCTGCAATTTTTTTGACTTAAAAACCATGGGATATGTTAAAAATGTAGTAAAACTGAGTCTAGGAAGGGTATTTATGATATACCACCTGAAGAAAGTTTGAAGAAAAATTATGTAAATTGAAAAAAATGAAATAAACTTTCTTTGAAAAACATTAACAATAGTTAAGAATGTGAGGATGAAGACGCCAACTTTTCATGGTAGAATTAATACACCAGTCATTTCTACACAGATAAGACAAGAGCTTTAAACTTGAATATCTCCTTAATGGAATAAGATTTTTGGATGCTTTTACCATTTTGTTTCTTTTGAAGCCCTCTTTCATTTAAGATGGACATGCTTGACCACTAAACTAATCCTTGATGTATTGAAAGCAAGTGGGTAGTTATGGCTACAGAGGCACCTTTTTGACAACTGATGACAGTCAGAATATTGCCATGTGGAAGATTTATGGGTTTGGAAAAAAAATCCAACTGAATTTTACTGTATATTTTGCTCACAAATATTTATTTTTCTCCTTTCTGCAGTTGAATTTTAGTTTCATGTTGTCACTCAATTGATGCCTGTAGGTTATAAGTTTGTAGCTTTGATTTTTAACATTAAATACTTGTATGAATGTCTTAATGATATGACCAAGGTTGAATCAATGTAGATTCGTTGTTAAACAATTGAATGTTTAATCAATACAGTGATCCTTGCAATCATTGAATCACACATCTTAAAACAACTACAAAATTGTATTTTATCCATCAAAATGAGAATTAGATTCAGAGTATGTTGATATTTATATTTTGAAAATACTTAAAGATAATGTTGAATGAGGTTGGGTCCCAGGCACTTTCATTTTGTTCAAGTCTTCATAAATGTACAAAAACCTCTGTTTTGGTGGGTAGAAAGTAGCTTCTCAGCAAATGGTTAAACAACATGGTGAAATGAACATCACATGCATTTTTTTTTTCCTGCTGACATGGCGAGTCAAAGATGTGTTTTAGACATCACTTCAACCTCCATGCTGACATTCACCCCCTTATGAGTCAGTTTCCACACATGAAGCATGAAGATTCAGTTATTCACAGTTCATCTGTCTTTTCGCATAGTGACGAATGTCATATGTGTAGTGACAAATGTCAAAATCGAAATTATTTATTCTGCATACTGACGAATGTTCAGAAAATTTTGAAGCTTGATGAAATAAAAGTGAGTAAACATATAATATAGTTTTAACTATCATTAAAAAGAGAAAATGCTATTCTTTCGACAATACTACATACAATAAAGATAGTTTAAGCAAAATCTTATTTCATGTAGCTTTAAAGACATTCTTCAGTATACGGAAACAATAGTTCATTATTTTGTTTCACCTAAAAAAGACATTTGCCAGTATGCGGAAAGAGGGACGAGTTGTCAGTACTAGATAAAATAGTTCAAAGTAAAAGTTTTCATTCTTATAAGGTACATCCCCTACCAATTTTGTGAAAGTCAAAGAAACGAAACCAACAAATTTTGCACTTTAAAATGTATTTAATTGGTGACTTATAACATTTCTGCTACTTACTGCAATCAAGTGTATTATGGTTAGTTGATTATGGAATTAGTTTTAAATGAAATCAAGTTTGTTCAACTATATTCTGATATGTTTAAAGGAATATGTAGTCCTTTTTGTTTGTTTTGTAACTTTGTTGAGTATGCACAGCCTTGAGTGGGAGGAAAAGAGAGGCTTAGAATTAATTCATACTCTTTGAAAGCAAACATGAAACAGTTGGAGTGGGGGGAGTAAAATGTCTTTAGATTCAGTCATATATATTGTTCGTCAGCTTTTTGTTTAGGCTCAATTTAGTAAACTAGTTCAGATAATTTTTTTCTCACTCACTCTTTCGTTAATGTACACAGCCAACTCGATAGCCAAATCTTTAGCATGCAGTGGCTTCTATGAAATGCATGCTGTATGAGAAATCTGTGCACAGTTTTGTTATCCAGATTTTCCATCATATTTGACATGAAGCTCCGATGATTCCTTGAAAAGTGCAGTTGCTTGTCATATCTAGTGTTGTTACGCAAATATATGTGATACTCTTCAGAAGTTGAAAAAGCTGCCAATTTATGTGATATTCATCGAAAGTTGAAGCAGCTGCCAGGAAATGGTTTCTCACGTCAGAAAAAGTTCTTGTAAAGAAACAAGTATTATCATATTTGTAGTTGCTTTTCCTAAATTCCAAAATTCAGTGTTTTGCATCATTAATTGTTTTTCTGCATTGTATGGTGATAGTCAGCCCTAATTTACAATTTCTTATAGGATTTTGTTTGTATATACACATAACAATTGATCAGCCCTGCAATGTTTGACATTGGAGGTGTACATGGTATGATTTTCCTGTCAGCTTTGCTTTTGAATGACATACTCACTGGTTGTCCCACTCAACATCTTATGGGTTACATCATGGTTACACCAAAGTCATAGGTATACTGTTCTTGTCTGGTGGCTTAAGGGGAAAAAAATTGTGACACTGGATCTTTACACACTTATTGTTTAGGTTCTATAGAACAATTCTAGACTGTTTACCTGATTGTTTAACCCTAGAAGCCACAGGACTATTCTGAAGACATGCCATATGATAGTGAAGTTTTATGTAATTCTCTTTCCCCTATTTTGCCCAGCGTCCATCTGAATCATCTTCTACAAACCTTAAAACTAATCCTCATTGGCTAGTTTTGTTTTAATGGGTTATTTCAAAATGTTTATGAATAATAGCTTGGTGCTTTTCACATCTAAACAGCTGTCTTGATTTACTTATGGTGGAGATCATACAGACTGATATGATTGTAGGTGACTTTAAAATTGAATTAAATGTTCTCTATTAGTTTCATCATACTAGTGCAAGCAGATTTAAAATTGAAATAATGTATTCTAAAATTGGATTTATATTTTGATAACAATATTGTGCAGAAATTATCAGTTCACTTACAAATTCCATTTAGAATTTGCTCATTTATACATCAAAATTTTAATTAGTTGGATGATAGTATGTAATTCTGTACATTAATTAACATCTTATCTGATTTACAGAGAAAACAAATATGTACATGTTGCCTTAGTATTAAAGCCTCTTTGGGACCATGGTACTAATATCACACTTTTCCTTTTTAGCTCCTTGGCTGAATGAACATTGCATCCATTATTTCTTCAATGGGGATCTTTTCAATATTTATGTAAATTCAGTTGTTTTGTAATATTTTGCCTTGAAATTGGGAAGGAGAGCATTTGTATCTGACCATGCCTTGTTAATATATCCATGATCTGATTAAGATCTTAATTATACCGTAAAGGATTAGTTCAGAGGTCAACCAAGATATTAAAGTAGTTTCTTCACCATTGTGATTCTCTTCAAATCCTCTTTGATATTAGATAAGATACAACTTGCTTGACCACTGAACTAATCCTTTGAGTCAATGTTTTGAAATCGTCAGTGTCCGAATCTTAAGCACAAAGTTGTAGAATTATGTAAAGGGATGCCTTCAACTTGCTATGTTTAAAATTTGATCAGCCATAGCTAAAAATTGTAATTATGCCTGGGATTATTGTCTAATTGACGATCAAACGTTCATGTACGTGTAGCCAAATGGGAGCCAAGAGGTCTAAATAAATACAGGCTAGAACATGGACATACAGGTTTGTCAGGTGTCATTAGTTCTTGAATGTCCCTTTCAATGAATTGTAAATTACATGCAAATTACAGATGAAATGATTGCATGGTTCATGTACCACTGCAGCTTTTTACAATAAATACAGAAAACAAATGTTTGTTGTAATTTTCTTTTAAGCTATGAATATGGATGTTTTCAAACCAAGTTTAGCTGAACGTAATTTCTTTAGTACTTCGACCAATCAAATGCTGGGGAACTTTTCCTTTGCTTCCCAACCAAGCAGGTGCAGGTTTGTGGGGAAAATGTAAGCAGCAATACGCGCACGTTTTTCCTTCATGTATAATGCACTTATGATACGTGCGCTTAAAAAGATTTTTTTATACACTTGGTCCCATACCGTGCGTGAATTTTGCAGACAGCCAAGATTCTTTCAGTATTTTCTTGGTCAATAAGATTCCTCCAGTATACGATTGGTCCATTATGGACACATGAATCTCGGCCATGTGACATTATTTTAATTAGTTCTCCGGAAATTGTTGATTCAGATTTGAAAAGGTCTATACTACATAAGAAATGTTATGCAACATCTTATACGCATTTAATGAAGCATTCAGGTGAAAGCGAGGATTATTTAATACTAAATACATTTTTTGACGCAAAAGCTCAACATGATCAGATAAAGCTAAGACTTCTGCTCTATCAAAATTCACATCAATTATTTTAAAAATACCCCCTCACTTCTTACCCAAATGCTCCTTCAAAATACACTGGCATTAAAGGAAAACGAAGAGGTATCATTTCTTTTAATCCCTGTATTTGATTGATTAAGGTACGTTGATCCACCTTTAAGAGACTCAATTGAAACTGACTCGGTGGTAGGGTAAAGCTTCAGCTTTCAATCTTATTATGTCCAGGGTTAAATCCGTGGTTGGTCTCCAACCAGCGCTCCACAACTGGTCACAATAAAACCAATTAAGATGTCTATGTATATACTGCAATGGACGTCTGCCGAGACTTATAAACTCTAGTAGACTAATCAACCAACTTTCAGGAAAAAATTGACAAAAATAAAAAAGGACACCTACAAAAATTGACAAGCTTGAATGCCCACTTCAAAGTAAACAAACCTAAAAAAAATGTCTAAAGACATTTAAAACCTATTAGTAATACATGTGAAGTTACATGTATGTACAGTGTACTTTGCAGTATTTCTAAAAGATTAAAAACAATTTTATTAACCATTACCTTGGCCTTAATGACCTAAAAAACAAGTAACTTTAGTCAAGTCAATTTTAGTCAAATTGTAGAAAAATAAGAGATTTTAATCAGATGAAAAGTTGGCCAAATAACTTTCTGGCATGGAATTTCATATCCAAAACCAATATGAACACTTCCGTATTTGTGCCCCGATTTCAGTCCACCAGTAAATTGCACCTAAAGCACGCTGATTACCGATGATTCATATCTTGCATCTGTTATCTCGTCTCTGCACAAAGTCTGTACTTGCTGGGTCCAAGGGTAACCCCTTGTATTCCCGTCAGGTCAGGTATACCCTCCTCTTCGGGAATGCAAAACCGGAAGCGTTGAACCAAGCTGGAGAGGAACACAAACAATTCCATCTTCGCCAGATTTTCCCCCATGCAGATACGACGACCTGAAAAAGAACAATGTTGTAGAAGTTCAATTACGTCCGAGATTATTGCCAAATTGGCTATCAAAGGTAGGCCTACGTAGTCAAATTATGGAGTTATAACTCCACAGTCAAATGAGAGAGAAGGGACGAAGTCTACATACAAGCTAAGACCTGTACAAAACAATCTTGGTGGAAAGTATATTTGCGTTAATATGCTCACTGTGTGACCCCTGTGTGACCCCTGTGTGCAGTCTTCTTTAAGGGTCAGTGGCATAGCCACGGACATACACTTTTTCGGAATCAACGGACCCCACTTTCTCGACGTCCAAAAGTTAGTCTGACCACCTCCCGTTTGGACGCTACACCACGGGGTCAATCGCCCCAAGCCCTTCACCACAAGTGCATGGGGACATGGAGGAAAGATTTGCCCTCAAATACATGTAAAGTGTTATTGAAAAGGCGTGACTTAAATTAATCAATTGATAATTATATTAAATGAACTTGAAAATCCTTACCAATACTAAATGGAATAAAGGCCTCGTTCTTAAAAACATTCTTTCCATCCTCAGAGAGAAATCGATTGGGATTAAACTCTTTGGGACTGTCCCACATCTTCGGATCATGATGACTCGCCCAGATATTTGCAAGAACAATGGACTCGTTTGGGATCAAAAATTCTCCAATAGTAACGTCACTTTCTACCATCCGTGAAATAATAGGCGCCACTGGCCTAATGCGTTGAATTTCATATATAGTCGCAACAGTGAAAGGCAGTGATGGCATTGCATCCACGCATAGAGGGAGTCTTGCCTCGTTTATATAGTTTTTCATCTCGAGACTCATCTATATGGCACAAATATCATGAAAGAAATCTTCAACAAATGAACAGCCTATATTGTGAGAAGTTTGTTTAACTTAGCAACGTACGCTCACACTATAAAAGTATTTTCATGATCTAAGACATGAATTTCACCTGATGGAGAAAAAATAAACATTACTTCGTCAAGGAAATATTTAAGTTGAAGGGTTCTATGCTTATTGTGTGGAAATGACTGAAATCAGATTAGTTGTGACATCACAACCTCCAGGGTATAGCCAGCCTTTCGGATTGTGGGGTGGGGCGGGGGAGGGGGTCGTCAAGGGAAATATTTGGACCTTTTATTATATTTTCTGGACCTTACCATTTTACTTTTTTGGGGATCGCACGACCCTGTGGAACCCCTGCACGACCCTGTGGAACCCCGCACGACCCTGTGGAACCCCGCACGACCCTGTGGAACCCCGCACGACCCTGTGGAACCCCGCACGCACGACCCTGTGGAACCCCGCACGACCATGTGGAACCCCCGCACGACCCTGTGGAACCCCGCACGACCCTGTGGAACCCCGCACGACCCTGTGGAACCCCGCACAACCCTGTGGAACCCCGCACGACCCTGTGGAATCCCCGCACGACCATGTGGAACCCCGCACGACCATGTGGAACCCCGCACGACACTGTGGAACCCCGCACGACCCTGTGGAACCCCGCACGACCCTGTGGAACCCCGCACGACCCTGTGGAACCCCGCACGACCCTGTGGAACCCCGCACGACCCTGTGGAACCCCGCACGACCCTGTGGAACCCCCGCACGACCCTGTGGAACCCCCGCACGACCCTGTGGAACCCTCGCACGACCCTGTGGAACCCCTGCACATTTGTATGAGTGTTAAACTTTGCTTTGTAAATCATTCTTATTGCTTTCTTTTGAATGACAAAAATTGGATGATTATTGCTTTGATAGGTATTACCCCAAACCTCCAGACAATAATCAATGTAAGGAAAAACTAAAGAAGTGTCATAGACTTTACTGCTAATACCTCTTTTAAATGAGCATACATTATCGCAAGACTTTTACCAACTAAAGATTTTTCATTTTGGATATGTTCCTTTCAATTTAATTCACTGTCTATTAATACCCCTACAAATTTCGTGTTAAATACTTCTTCAATCACATACTCATCAAATTTTATAATGATAGTGTTCTCACAATGCCTTTTAAAAAATAATATAAAATTTGTTTTATATACATTTAAAGATAATTAATTTACCATAAACCATACTTTCAAATCTTTTAACACCTTAGATACACATGCGCTCAAATGATCAATATCAGAATCTGTACATAAAATATTAGTGTTATCTGCAAAGAGGACAAATTTGACATCAGAAACCTAACATGTATCATTAATGTATTGAAACACAACATATATCATTGATGTATTGCATCATATAAGAATTTAAGCTCGTTTGATATTTTATTCTCCAGAATATTTCTCCCAACGCCGAAATTTTTGAGAGCTTTCATTTTGAACCGTCACAATTCTTTCTAGGGTTTCCCATTTTGTCGCAATATACTTCCTGCAATTAAACATAAATTCAGATTAATGTTTATATTTTGTTTAATTTTGTTTCATAAAAATAAATTCCAATAAAGCTGTACAGTATGTATTCACAAAATACATCACACCTTGAAATATTGATGCATTCTGGGAAATAACTTTTTCTCGCACGTATTGATTGTTCAGTATGCATTGGAATTTAAACCAAGCCCCGTGTATAACGAAAACTTACACAACCTTAGTTTGCTCATCAATTTTAAACAAAACGGCGTCTTTTCAAAACAAGGAAGCATTATCAGATTGTAGTGCCTTGATAGCCAGTATGGAAACAGTATATAGGGCCATCATGAAAAAGCTTTACATAACAATACAAAGGGTTCCGACATGAGTTAAGTTCTGTATAAAAGGAACTAGACCGAAATTTGGGGCGCAATTTTTCAGAGACTCACAAATAATAAGCAAAGCTTTTTGACCTTCGTCGAGAGCTACAAATCTTTTCTAACACCAATATTCATACACAGGAGTCATTTGGGATGAAAGTAGAGGAAGAAGAAAGTTGAGAGAGGTGTTACAAGGTACAAAATCACAACGAATTTATGATCGCACCAAAGTAGCCTATACAGTCAAAAACAAGGGGGTAAAGAGAAGCGCAAGAAAGGACAAAAGGGCATTTGTGGATAATGAAATATAAAAAAAGGTAGCTGATGCTGGACAGGCAACAGTAAGAGGAAATGAGCATGGAGTACAAGATCACTAAACAGCTGTGTAGGAATGGAAACATTATCAACACAGCAGTAAAGGACAAAGACGGAAGGAAATTAACTACGGAAAGCGAACAGACAGCCAGACGGGCTCAGCACTTCCAAGAGGTTCTTAACCAACCAGCACCAGATGAACCAGCTGACCCACAAGCAGACAAGCAATATATAATCTAGATGTTGACACCAGATCACCATTAGCTGATTAGCAGATTAGAGAAGGAAATACGCAGCTATCAATGCCATGAAGAACGGCAAAGCACTTGGCATAGATGGTCTTCATGTTGAGATGCTAAAAGCTGATAAGGACGGCAGACAAGGCACTGACTGACCTCTTCCACAAGATATGGAATACAGACACCATACCAGATGATTGGAGCAAAGGGCTGATTGTCAAACTACCTAAGAAAGGTGATGTACAGAACTCTCCTATGCCAAGCGAGATATTCTGCAGAATACTTCTCAATCAAATTGACATAGCCATTGACGAGAAATTGAGATAAGAGCAAGCAGGTTTCAGAAGGGGAAGAGGATGTTCTGATCAGATTTTTGCACTACGCAACATAATCGAACAATACCTTGCATGGAACTCACCACTCCACATTAACTTCATAGACTTCCGAAAGGCTTTTGATAGTATCCATAGACTGATAGAAAGAACCTTTAGAAGATCCTGCGAACATATGGAATCCCTCAGACGATTGGCACTCTCATAAGTCTCTTCTAGTACCAGTTTGAATGCAGTGTCATCCATAATGGCTCACTATCCAATTGCTTCAAGCAGGGACAACTCCCTGGTTCAAGATAGTCTGGAGTAAGACAGACATGCATACTTTCACCAATACTCTTCTCAATTGCAATAGATGGGGGTTAAAAGAACAACTTCAGACAAAGCACGTGGGATCCAGTGGTCTACGTTTTCTCATCTAAAAGATCTCGACTTTGCTGATGACCCGGTCATTCTTTCCTCAAAGCACACATATCTGCAGAAGAAACAGACAAACTCAGCTCATATGCCAAGAAGATCAGTCTCCAAATTACCAGGAAAAAAGACACAAACGATACACATAAACACCTCTAACACCAACCCCTTTTCACTTGAGGGGGGAGGGGGCAGCTGGAATCAGTAGAAAATTTTACATATTTTGAAAGCCTCATCAGTAAAACAATGGTGCCATGAAAGATATCAAGTCACGGCTAAACAAAGCGCGGTGTGTTTTCTGGCATTTCAACACAGTCTGATAATTCAAGCAATATAACCTCAAGACAAAGGTGAGATTCTACAACAGCAACGTAAGTCGTCTTTCTGTATAGCTCAGAGTGCTGGGAAGTCACTAAGAAAGACATGGGGTATATATAATCTCTCCATAACGGGTTCCTCTGAAGAATCTGTGACATCTTTTGGCCCATCAAATATCCAACAATAAAAAACAGGCTGCCAAAATATTGTACTGGAGATCAAAAACGCAGACTCAGATGGCTCGGATATGTACTGAGAATGCAATAATGCAACATCCCCATAGTAGGCATGAAATGGACTCCAGTGGGCAAGCATGGCAAGAGGAAGAGAAGAATACCCAAAACACCTGGTGGAGAACTAATATTGGGGAATTGAAAAAGATGAGCTTTTCTTGGGGAGAAGTGCAGGCTGCTGCCCAGGACCGGACGAGGTGGCGAATTATTGTTGCGGCCTTATGTTCCACAGGAAATGAAGAGGATAAGCAAGTATAAGTAAGTCATCTGGTATACAAAAAACAAAAACATTTTATCACTTTGTGAGGCAAAACAGGTGAAAGAAAAATTTGCCAAAAAGACACTTTTGCGTCTAATACAGGACTAGTTCAAGGGTCAAGCAAGTCTATCTTGTATGAACGTGGACTAACCATGACATCACGATATGACACCATGGAGGGTAAGGGATGATACAACCCTCCCCATCCCCATCGACCTGAAATGACAACTCTATATGCTGATATGATATGACTTAGCGTGGAAGAAATATAAAACCTGTTCAGGGATTTGTTACTGCCTGGTTAATGTAATGAGCTTCATTGCCGATGCCTCTTTATTTTTGTACAGTTGCTTTGCTGAGATGTAGGCCTATAGACTGATAGAGATGATTTTTCAATGTTGAAGAAATTATTTGTGGCCCGTGTTGGCAGGTTGGAGTGAATATAAAGTGTGTGCATATGGATTTTTGTCCAGGGTTGAAAGACCTGAAGACATTGACTTTCCCAGTTTCCCGGCTGAATTGTTGTATGCATCATTTTTGGCTAAAAATCTCTGAAATCTAAAACGTATCAAAAGTGAATAAAAAGAAGTTTAAAGAATTACATCATAGTAAAGGTTTTGAGCTGTTTTCCAGTCATATATCACAAATTTCGCATGAATTAAAAACTGATCAATCTTTGATCAGCCATAATTCAAAAACTAAAAGGTTTTTTTTCTCGAAAATTCAAATTAAAACAAAACTGGTATACTCTATCATCAAATAATGATAAATTGCTACATGTACATAGCCCTTTAATAGTTTTAGATTAAGCTAATACTGCAATGGAAATGCAGGATTGGTCTTTTGAAAATTTAAGTTGGCAGAAATTGCTTAGAAATTTAAAAACAAATAATTGTCCCTGGAAAATATATAGGCCTATACAAATTATCGGAACAAAATGCCAATTACTCACGTAAACGTTGGACTCGAGTTTACGTGTCAGGTTAAATAGCATGACACATCAGGGGAGGCCCCAACATTTGGCCTACTGTGGGAAAGAAGGGAACTATACCCCGACGGTTTTCAATATGTTGTCATGTACGTTCAATCATATTTTCCTATGATAGGTTAATCAACCGTAATTGTCGAGATGTCCCACACTGAGATGTGAAGCACCCTGACGGGCCCTATACTTATAATTCTCACGTAATCGTTACCCGGCCCAATTCGGTTCCATGACTAAATCCTTGGCTGGCTTATTTGGATAAGAGCCTAGGCCATGTCCCCCCGCACCCCCCCCCCCCCCCTTACACACACACACATTTCAGATCATAATTAGGGCCCTGCATATGGATTTCGAGCTTCATGTCTACTCCTAGTCCCGGTCAGCGTTGTAAAAGAATTTCTGCCATTTTTTTTAAGACCAAAAATTGATCCATTTGAGGATAGTTTTTACGGTGAAATATATAAACAAAAATTTAGGTGTCACTTTATGAATCCGGTTTTCGAAAAAGCTACAGGCCTGATTAGAAATTGCTATATTCATCTGATTCTGACCGGGGGCGGGGCCAAAGGGAAGGAGGGGAGTGCTATGCCCCCTGGATTTTTTCGATGATAATTCATTTACCATGAGATAATTCTTAATCACGGTTTATGTAAATTTTCTTTAAATTTTCGGGACGTTTCAATCAATTATTGAGAAATTTCTTTCAATCTGTGTTAAATTGTCTTCATTCTTGTGTTATTTTTCTTCGATTTTTGGTAAATTTTCTTAAATGTTTGGTACATTTCCTTCTTTGTTGGACATTTTTTCCTTCGATTTTTGTTAAAGTTTTTTCAATTTACGGTGAATTTCCTTCAATGTTTGGGAACTGTCTTTTAATTTTGGGCAATTTCCTTTCCTCATTCATTGTAGAAAAGTTTCCTTCATTTAGGAGCAAGTTTTCTTCGATTTTCGGTAACTTACCTTTAATTTTCGGTAAATTTCCTTCATTTTGGGGCATTTTTAATCCGATTTTTGAAACTTTTTTTGAATAATTACTTCAATGTTTAGGAAATTCATTTGGGGCCAATTTTTGTTTCATTTTCGGTAAATGTTTTTTAATTCTCGGAAATTTCCTTCGATTTTCGGTAAGTTTTCCAATTTTTGGGAAATTTCTTTAATGTTTGTGATGTATCTCTTTCTGTTTTTTTTACCCAGATTTCCAATGAATTTAAAAAAATTCTTTTATTTTTGGGGGGATAATTTTCCCAATCGAACGAAATCCTTTCACGTGGCGGAGTACCTTTCTCTCTGCTCCCCGAACATGACTGCACACTTGTTGCTATATGTTTCATTAATCATTCATGACAAAACTGCTCAAAAAAGACTAATTATCATGCACATCATGCATGTTTTAGTTTGACTTGGCCCCCTGACATTTTATCGTGGCAACGCCCCTGATTCTGACAAGATAAATTGTATAGGCATACTCAGCCATTTTTTGTTATTTACGTTGGTAAGTTTTAACATTTTATGAAACGAAACAACTATCTAACCATAATTCTCGATCAAAGAAAAAAAAAAGTGGTCAAAAACCACTTTCCAGAAAGAGCAGATCCACCCGCCCAGGGGCGTAGGAAGCTTGTGGTCACACCTCTTGGGGCTGGGGCAGCAGGGTCAAAACTCCAAAAGTTTTCCCGGTGACAAGTGGAAAAATTGCACTGGTAAATTAAGTTTCCATCAAAAGTTGCGTTAATCGGGAATTCCCCTTCAATTTTTGGAAAATTTCCTTAGTTTTCGAGAAATTTTCTTCAATTTCGGGAATTTTCTGTCAGTTTTACGGAAATTTGGGCCAGTTTGTAGGAAAATTTTGGCCAGTTTTCGGGAAATTTTGCCAAAATATCCAATGATTTTACCACATTTTTCAATTTCATGTTAATAATTTTCCAATTAAACCTCCCAACCGGGCAAAATTAGGCATGAAACGAGAAAGTGAAATGCTCTTCCCCTGCTTCCTACGCCAAGGCTCCCGGCCATCCCCAAATTCCAGCAAACCAAATATGCGAGTTAAATCACAGCATATATAGAAGAACTTAGGGGGGAAAACACTGAGAATTTGTCAGGATTTGTTTCTCCCCCTCAGCCATACATAACCTCTCAGTAAGCACACATTCAGGCTGCAATCCTCTTGCGCTTACCAGTGCAGCAATGTAGCAGGCGCGGCCACGCAAAAAAAAAAAAAAAGTTCTACAGCGAAAAAATGGCGGCTCCCATGAATTATTTTTTCTCTCACGCTGAGCTGAGTTTTATTCTCGTGTTATTCGCAATTTTTGTTTTCAGTGAAGGGACTGCCAATCAAAGTCGAGAGGAGGCTCAAGTATTTGATATCGATGGCGTCAAATTTGAAGGCGGTAAGAAAAATTAGGCACTTTCATGACGCATGTACACGTCACGTTAAACAAAGTGTTGCGTTGTGGTTGAATGTGTTTCGCGAATTTGTTATCATTTTCTCTGTTGTAGACAAAATATTGCTAGTTTGGAATCTAGCTTTATTGGGCATACCCTTTATTGTATTTGAGGAAGAAGTTGTTTGGGCTCTTTCAATAAATGCTGCTTCACAAATATGAATAGGCCTATCTCTTTCATCTTGATAACTGCATCAGTTTAACATAGGCCTTACCATAGGTGTTCCAAACGTTATGGCAACCTATAATACATATATATATATATATATATATATATAAAAAGTAGGTCACTTTCTAATGCGACTTTCGAACCGTATATGAAAATTCCTTTTTTTGACTACTCGCGAATCTTAATTAAATTTTTTGACTAACATTTGCTGGAGACTACCTTCTTCGTTTATAGGTTCACAACAAATTTATTGTTTATCCACAAAATAATCCCATATGAAACTTACTTGGAAATGGTAGAATTGATCTATTTTTTCTAAGTCTTCTGTTCGCGATGCGAATAACTATTCAGCCATTACTTTAAGAGCACAACTAAATTTTGTTGATTATTCATGAGGTCAAAGTTTTATCAAAATGTTTACTTGTCAGCTGAATCTATTTAAATGTGTATGAGTTGTTAGCCAATCAGTTGTATGACAACCATAGAAGTAATATGACTTTAACCATAAACAATTACGAGTGATAGAAACTTTGAAGGTCTGACTGGGAAGGAAAAAATTGCCAAAAGAAGCATAATTGTCTTTTTGAGCGACTAAGATAACTTTAAAGAACTACATGTACGTATAAGAATTAAAGCAAAAAATGTATATAATATGTTAAGATAGCAAGCTTTGAGCAAATTTCTCCCCATTGACCATGGGCCTGGCAGCGGAAGGAAAAGAATATTGAGGGAGCCGACTGAAGATTTAAAAAAATGGGGGATGATTTGTACAATTTTTCTGTTAAGGTGACACTGAAGGTGTTTAATACTGCAAACACATAGCGTTCGCTTTTCGGTGTGGGGTTCAGGGGTAAAGCCCCGGTAGGGGTCCAGGGGGAAAAGCTTCCAGAAGCTCTTCCAATATTTACATTTAAAGGGAGAAAAAGTATGTCACAATGCATATAGGAAAAGGTATATTGTACAAGTCAATATTCATGTCAAAGAGAGATATAATATACATAAAACAAAATCATGAAAATGCATAAATGTGGAAATATAATATTTTATTCTTCACATTTTTCTTCATGGATGTAGGTCTATGTTCACTCTTTGAAAAAATGTGTAGTCTAAAAGAAAAATGTTTGATAAGCTTCCAATAATTTATGTGTAAATTTGGTCAAACTTAAAATGAAGCTGTTTTATATCCCTCTCCCTAACCCACCCCCACCCCATCCCACTCCCTCTCCCATCCCATCCCACCCTCTCCCATCCCATCTCACCCTCTCCCCCACCCCATCTCACCCTCTTCCCCACCCCATCCCACCCCCTTTATCTCTCAGTGTCTTAGTTCATCTGTTCATGTATTACATAATATCGCACAGTGTGTAGATTACTAATAAAGTATTTTACATTTTTAAACTTTTCCTTGAAGAATACCCTTTTTCTGAGAAAGTGCTCTTTTTAAATCTAAATGAATAGTAAGCACTTGAAATTCCAAAGCTTGTTGAAGTATCGGAACGGTTTTGACCATTTGACGAATCTATAGCCTTCTCCCGGGGGAAAAAAAAAAATGATGTAGAACCTCGCGTTCCCATTTAAAAGTTTTCTGAGGTGCAGGAATGAAGTGCTCTTTTAAATGCAAAACTGAACCACTTTTCAAAGTCCTGGCTACAGGCCTGGATAAAAAAAAAATCTATGTGGACTCATAATATTCTCCAATAAGTCTGCTGTTTAATGTACAGTAGGCTATTTGAAAACAAAATTTTACTGCAAAATTAAAAGAATGAAACATGCAACTTTCAATTGATGAAGAACAATTGGAGGTCTTAATACAATTATGATTTTACCCATGTTTTATGATTCAAGTGAGCAACCTAACTTTTCAAAATGTTAGAAAATAAATATATCCGCTTTCAGGTATAGGCCAATAGTCAATAGTGCCAACATCCAATAAAGCCTGCCTATAATGTGTTATCCACCCAACCCTCGACAATTGTGTTTGTTTTGTGGTCACCAAGTCAGAAAAAATGGCGACCATCTTCACTCATTTCCAATATTTTGATTGCCAAAATTGTTAAGTTCAGGAATGTCGGAAAGGGGCCCCTCCTGCACTTTTTGAAGGAGCAGAAGTGCTCTTTTTATAAATGCAATGGGTTTTTTTCAAGAACTTTTGATGAATAGTCCTAGATAGCCTATAGCCCCTGCATAATTTGCCTTTCATGAGCTCTATTAGATTCTCAAGTCCCAAGGCTGCAAGCTACCAGGCAGTAATATTTTATTCCAGTTTTGTAAAGTCATAATCGTGGAATTTGTTTGTTGATGTTGATATATGCTCACTTTATTTAGTTTAAAATTGCATTCGAAATAATATATATGTTTATGTGTGTGTGCCGTGGGGAGGGAGGGGGGGGGGGTGTTTCAAATCGTTCTAGCTTTTATCAAAAAATTTAGGGACATGGTGCCTTTTCTTTGGAGTCTGCCCCCCTTGCCATTCCAGCATCCCCCTAATTAAGTTACTCCCCAGTACAAAAACCTGTTAAATTTTAATTTTGAATGAAGAAACCCTTCATCCCTCGATTGTTTTCCTACATGAAAAATGTAACTTTATTCTTTAATGACAACTCTTTTTAAGTTCAAAACTCACAAAACAATTATTGAAAGTAAAGACTGATCGATAAAGCAAAAGATATGATCATTTTTCATCAGAAAAATATCATCATTTTTAGCAATGTACGAGCATACACGTGTGAAAACTATCCAGGAATACATTTTTAATTAAGTTGACCTCTTTTTCTACCAAATACATGTAGCTGTCAAAATACAGACATTATATTATTTCCACTTATATCTTTGGATTTTTCTCAACTCTATCATAGCACACTACAATCCTCAGACCCTTAAGATATCGTGATTATTATAGTGGCACCACAGGGCATATGTCAGCTTGTGGGGAAAAATTTACGTTGTAAAAGTTTGGGATTATGATTGCCAGTAATTTTGGGACAGTAGAGAATAAAGGTATTTCATGCCACTGAAATATTTTCAGTGCATTTCTTACTCAAAAGCTGCCTATTTTGGTCGCCAAGTGAGTCAAATTGTTATTTCTCTGGCGAATAAAATCACTATTGTAGTATTTGTTAGTCACCAAGATCTAAGTTTTCATCGCTACGGCAACAGGAATTGTTGAAGGTCGGATCCGCCCTATCCCCACCCTGATAAAAAAAAAGCCCTTTTGCACATACACTGTACAGTAACAATACAAAACTATCAATAGGCTTGGATAAAGTATGTCTTAAGATGTTTCCTGAATTGAATAATTGTTTTAAATGATTTTATTTCAAAAGATGAAGAATTCCAAAGGTTAACTACATGATTTCTTAGGCTACTTATTTTGGCCCCAGTATTGTTACAACATGGAAATGAATGTATGTTATAAGACTGTCTTGTATTGTAGGAGTATATTTGATTGTTTTCAGTAAAGAATGATTTAAAATAGACCTAGTAGGGTAAGAAGCTTAGCTACCTTGAATACATTTTAAAAGTAAAAATAGCAGTTATATGTGATACTTAATACTATAGATCAGGTAGTTTTATCAGATTAAGGAAAGAAAATTTCACGATTGAAATATCAGAATTGTTAATATGACGAATAATATTCATCTTTAAGTAAAAAAGTACTCTCAAACAAAGATACATTTGTAACAATCACTTGGTCCCTTTCCATGCCAGATCAAAAGTGGGAGAAGTATTACAAGAAAATCGATGTTGCGCTGAAGGCCTATGAAGATTGCTATCAAGATGACTGTTCCTGTCATGCTAGGTAAGTAGGAGTATTTGCACTGCAGAAACCATGTTCAATTTTTGAACTCCTAAAGCAGTCGGCCAAACGAGGTGGTCTTCCAAATGTAGTGGGGCAGGTCCCTTGTTTTGCTTTATCAGAGGGGTGCTTCACCCTACCCCTAATTGTCTCACCCTGCCCCTATTTTCCCTTCTTTTCATGCTGATTTACAGTTCCTCAATATAAAAATATGCAAGGTCAGTACTTGTTGTAGTAATTTACTTCCTTATTTACATTTCAAATGCTCTCAAAGTGCCCTTGATGCCCCATTTAGTCAGTGACACCCTGCCCCCTTCTGGATCAAGCTATGGGTTTGTAGAAGAGAGAAAGATAAGCTGAATCACAAATGGAGTAACCCAAATATGTTTAATGACATTTTAATGTAATACCAATTTTTTCTTTACCTAAAGTGTCACCTTACCAGACAAAAAGTTCAAGAGATTTTAGGTTCTAATCAGGTATATATTGAATATTGTGTTGATTTCAAATGTAGTCACACTAGGAATGGATTGTATATGAGTAGTTTAGAATTGAACGTTATAAACTTGTGGACAACATATATACTATACTAGAGATGTGTTTTGTTGAATTGGCATGTCCTGTAAAACACATGGTTGGAATTGTTAGCAATAATGTTTAGATTGTTAGGAAATGCAGTCTCTGTTTGAAAATGCAGTCTCTGTCTCTGCTTATTCTTGGTGTAGCTACAGTAGTTGGGTGTAGCTAGTTGAGTCAAATGGGTTGTATGATACCTCCCCCCCTCACACTCACACACATAATGTACACACACATACACACACAAACATAAATTTAACCTCAGAGCAGTGTAATGAACTTAAATTTTGACAACATTTATTACGAACGACGAACAATCTCCTTTACACAGACAAGAAAAATCTTTAAAATTCATCAACTTCTTGTAGGAATAAGATATTAACTTGATTTTTTTCACCAATTTGTTTCTTTTATTGTTCTCTACCAAATATATAACAAAATTTATGAGAATATTTCTTTAAAATATTTTAGACCATCAGCCCTTTCCCCCCTTTGTAGCCCTCCCATTCTGAAGAGCTATACCCTTAATAGTTCTCTTCTTTTATTGATGTAGTGTCATGGATGAGGACTTTAAGCCTTGGGAAGAAAGAGGGGGTATTACAGAGGAGGATTTATCAGCAGCTTCCGGCTCGGGCACAAAGTATCAAATCATAAATCACAAATTATACAGGAGTGAGAACTGCATGTTTCCTGCAAGGTATGTATTAATTTTTGGATCCGGGATGAACTGGTTGAAAATGCAGATCTACGTAATGTCTTATGACTTCTTGGCACCAGGTGGGGGGGAGGGGGGGGGTTGTGTCCCCACACACTTTATTTTTGCCAACTTGACTAAAAAAAGATACAATCTGGTAACCCTAAAACAAGTCTCTTTGAAACATAATATGTTGCATAAGGTTTTACCTATGAATGTGTCACAACCCCCATTTCCCTACCCCTCCCCTCCCCTCCCTACCCTTCCCCCACCACTCCCCTAAAAAGCCAGTTCTGGCTGGGGGAGAGGCTTGTGTCCCCATCCCCACCACACCCACACTCACACTTTATTTTTGCCAAGTTGACTAAGAAAAGATACAATCTGGTAACCCTAAAACAAGTTTGTTTGAAACATAATATGTTGCTTATGGTTTCACTTATATATGTTTCGCAAACCCCTCCCCCTTCCCAACTTTAAGAGGGCAGTTTGCAAGTGCAAAGTCCTTAGAACAGTGCATTAAATGTGTATATAAACACGATGCCAAAACAGTAATCTTTTTATACAATTTCTGTGTTAGATTGTTTAAAATGCATAAAAAAGAACTAAAAAGACTGAAAAACAAGAACAGTTTACATGTATTTTTTGTTCACTTTATAAAAACATTCACCTGTTCTTAAAATGGAGTAAACCTAATAATCAGGGTCGTGCATTGCCGGGATTTAATGCATGATGGGTCATGACAATGCAAATACTGAAATTTTATAATAGGATATTCAACTGTACATGTTTATAGAACCCTCTCTGCCTGAAATTCTTTCTTTTCTTTGTAAATGCATTCTCTTGTCTTTTGACAGATGTTCTGGTGTTGAACATTTTATTCAGAAGATTATTCATAAGCTGCCAGACATGGAGTTTATCATGAATGTCCGGGATTATCCTCAAAGTCGGAAGGGATTAGAACCAAAGGCTGTCTTCTCTTTCAGTAAGGTATCATTTCTGTATATACATTTCAAACTATTCATAATAACATAAAGGCAACTATGACAATAGGGTATCATCAGAGATAGCGTTGCAATCGTTTATGGTGCACATGTCAAGAAAATGTATGCAAAGAAGTAATGAAATGAATATTTCCGGAACACAGGTGAATAGAGATGATAGGTAGAGTACTAATGTATAAATCATTTTTTTATATGTGCAACTTTGTGCTTCAATTACAATTTAAAGAAAAAATAATAATTTGAAAAACAACAAAAAATATGGACATTTGGATATGTTAAATGTTAAACCGTTGCTATTGGATGACTAGACATAATTTTAGGTGAGCATGCGAAGCATATTGCGAAGCATAATGCGAAGCTATATAATGGCGATTTCGTCCGTCTGGCCATCTACAGTTTTTCCAAAAAAATTCTCTGAAATGTTAAAGTTTTTTGAGAATTCCTTAGAAAAAGTTAAAGTTTCTTCAGAGTTCCTCAGAAAAGGTTTCTTCAGATATCCTTATGGAAGAGTAGAATTTCCTTACAAAATGTTAGTTTTTCAGAGACACTTAAGACAGATTGAAGACTAATTTCCTTAAAAAGTCTACAAAACATTTGATATTTTCTTAGAAGGTAACTGTAAAATGATATAATTTTCCGATATCCTTTAGAGATCATCAAGCTTCTCTCTCGTAGCACTGGAGATTTGAAATCTGTAAAATTCTTTAAAATATTTGGGCGCCAATGGTTGTATCAGGCATGATTTTTAAACTCTGCCTTAATTATTGTGTTTATTTGCATAAAGTTGCTACAGTATATGAAATGACCAGAATTATCTTATTTAGTATGCTCAGTCAGGTAGTTTGGCAGGATGTGACTGCATATGGACATAGGGATGGATGCCACGTGGGATATGGATGGGGGCCATGCGGGACATATGATAGGATGTATACCATGTGGTACACACCAAGTGCTATATTAGGCATAATCATTTGACTCTGCCTTTTTTTTCTTATTCAACATGTTAATTGCACATAAGTTATTATATGAACTGACACTTTCATATATACAGTAGTATGCTCAATCAGGGACTGTGATAGCTAGAATGAGACTTCTTATGGAGCTTATGGGATGTCATGTGGGACATGGGGTGGGATGCCATGTGGGACATGGGGTGGGATGACATGTGGGACATGGGGTGGGATGGGAGGGATATGGGTGTGATGCCATGTGGGACATATGTGGGACATGGGATGTCATGTGGGACATGGGGTGTGATGCCATCTGGGACAGGGGATGCCATATGGGACAGTGTGAGATACCATTTTTATAATTGGCTGGGTCATATGATATGGGTGTTAATTGCATGGGCATGCGAACCATGACTGTATTTACCATTCTAGTTACTAGTAAATTTGTACAAAAGTATATGTCATAGATCTTACGGGCAGGGAAAAAATGAGAATGTTTTCCTTTGCTTGTTTCATATGACAAAAGGGTTTTCTTTTTCACAACTGTTCTTTCCTCTATATATATATATATATGTATATATATATATATATATATATATATATATATATATATATATATATATATATATATATATATATATATATATTCATATATATATATATATGTATATATACATATATGTATGTATGTATGTATGTATGTATGCGTGCGATAAATGCGTGCACGTACATACGCATATACATACATACATACATACATATATGCCTTCCAGGGACTGGTTAGTAATTGTGTCCACACCCATTGCTACATTTTGGTGTTCTTCCATTCAGGTGGCATCCCAGTATTATGACATCATGTACCCAGCATGGACATTTTGGGAAGGTGGACCAGCAGTTTGGCCAATATTCCCAACTGGACTTGGCAGATGGGATCAATTCAGAGAAAAGTTGCAAAAGTAATTCGTTTCATCTTTATTATGAAAGAAATGGTGTATACAGGAATTTCATCACTTGGCTCTAACTCCACTGGAAGCCATTTTGCAGGGAAGGGCGTCATTGCATTTCACGTGTCTTCACACAGCTAAGTCACATCACACGTACAACAAGCATACTACATGCTAAGCTACCCGTAACCAGTTCAGCGAATTTTACTCTACTTGCTCACTTCATATTTCCCAAATTTCATCAGAGATTCTTAAGTGTCTCTCATAACACTGGATGTTTAAAACCCTTTAACTTCTTCAAAATAATTGTGCACCAATGGCTATATCAGGCATGATTATTAAACTCTGCCTTGTTATTGTATTTATTTGCATAAAGTTGCTACAGTATATAAACTGACCAGACATTTTTACTTAGTGTGCTCAGTCAGGGAGTGTGACAGGATGTGACTGCATATGGACATAGGGAGGAATGCCTTATGGGACATGTATGGGGGCCATGCGGGACATAGGATAGGATATATACCATGTGATATGCACCAAGGGCTCTATCAGGCATGAATATTTGACTCCACCTTTTTTTTTTTTTTTTTTTTTTTTTTTGCATGTAACTTATTATAATTGACAGACTTTCATACATAGTGTGCTCAATCAGGGATTGTGACAGCTAGGATGAGACTTCTTATGAAGCCTATGGGATGTCATGTGGAACATGGAGTGGGATGCCATGTGGGACATGGGGTTGGATGCCATGTGGAATAGGGTGGGATGCCATTTAGGATATATGGTAAAATGCCATGCGGGACATATGGTGGAATGCCATGGGATGTCATGTGGGACAAGGGGTGAGATGCCATGTGGGACATGGGGTGAGATGCCACAAGTAACACAGAGTGACATTGGATGGGATGCCATGTGTGACATAGGGTAGGAGGCTATTGGAACATGTGATGTCATGTGGGACATAAAGTAGGATGTCATTGAAAGGGATACCATGTGAAACATGGTGGGATCCAATGTGGGACATAAGGTAGGATGCCATGCGGGACATCAGGTGCAAAGCCACTGATGCAGGACATAAGGTGGGATGCCATGGGGAACATATGGATGCCACAAGTAACACAAAGTGACATTGGATGGGATGCCATGTGTGACATAGGGTAGGAGGCTATTGGAACATGTGATGTCATGTGGGACATAAAGTGGGATGTCATTGGGACATTAAGAGGGATACCATGTGAAACATAGTGGGATTCAATATGGGACATAAGGTAGGATGCCATGTGGGACATCAGGTGCAAAGCCACTGATGCAGGACATAAGGTGGGATGCTATGGGGAACATAGGGAGAGATGCTATAGGGAACATGGGGAGATATGCCATGTGGGACACAGAGAGGGATGCCATGTGGGACATAGGGAGGGATGCCATGTGGGTCATAGAGTGATATACCATGTGGGACATATGGTGAAAAGCCATGTGCAACACATGGCGGAATGCCATGTGGGACATACTGTATGGTGGAATACCATGTGGGACAAAGGATGGGAAGTCATGTGGGACATGGGATGCCATGTTGGACATGGGATGCCATGTGGGGCATGGGATGCCATGTGGGACATGGGATGCCATGTTGGACATGGGATGCCATGTGGGACATGGGATGCCATGTGGGACATGGGATGCCATGTGGGACATGGGATGCCATGTGGGACATGGGATGCCATGTGGGACATGGGATGCCATGTGGGACATGGATGCCATGTGGGACATGGGATGCCATGTGGGACATGGGATGCCATGTGGGACATGGGATGCCATGGGACATGGGATGCCATGTGGGACATGGGATGCCATGTGGGATATTGGATGCCATGTGGGACATGGGATGCCATGTGGGACATGGGATGCCATGTGGGACATGGGATGCCATGTGGGACATTGGATGCCATGTGGGACATGGGATGCCATGTGGGACATGGATGCCATGTGGGACATGGGATGCCATGTGGGACATGGGATGCCATGTGGGACATGGGATGCCATGTGGGACATGGGATGCCATGTGGGACATGGGATGCCATGTGGGACATGGGATGCCATGTGGGACATGGGATGCCATGTGGGACATGGGATGCCATGTGGGACATGGGATGCCATGTGGGACATGGGATGCCATGTGGGACATGGGATGCCATGTGGGACATGGGATGCCATGTGGGACATGGGATGCCATGTGGGACATGGGATGCCATGTGGGACATGGGATGCCATGTGGGACTTGGGATGCCATGTGGGACATGGGATGCCATGTGGGACATGGGATGCCATGTGGGACATGGGATGCCATGTGGGACATGGGATGCCATGTGGGACATGGGATGCCATGTGGGACATGGGATGCCATGTGGGACATGGGATGCCATGTGGGACATGGGATGCCATGTGGGACATGGGATGCCATGTGGGACTTGGGATGCCATGTGGGACATGGGATGCCATGTGGGACATGGGATGCCATGTGGGACATGGATGCCATGTGGGACATGGGATGCCATGTGGGACATGGGATGCCATGTGGGACATGGGATGCCATGTGGGACATGGATGCCATGTGGGACATGGATGCCATGTGGGACATGGGATGCCATGTGGGACATGGGATGCCATGTGGGACATGGGATGCCATGTGGGACATGGGATGCCATGTGGGACATGGGATGCCATGTGGGACATGGATGCCATGTGGGACATGGGATGCCATGTGGGACATGGGATGCCATGTGGGACATGGATGCCATGTGGGACATGGATGCCATGTGGGACATGGGATGCCATGTGGGACATGGGATGCCATGTGGGACTTGGGATGCCATGTGGGACATGGGATGCCATGTGGGACATGGGATGCCATGTGGGACATGGATGCCATGTGGGACATGGGATGCCATGTGGGACATGGGATGCCATGTGGGACATGGGATGCCATGTGGGACATGGGATGCCATGTGGGACATGGGATGCCATGTGGGACATGGGATGCCATGTGGGACATGGGATGCCATGTGGGACATGGATGCCATGTGGGACATGGGATGCCATGTGGGACATGGGATGCCATGTGGGACATGGGATGCCCTGTGGGACATGGGATGCCCTGTGGGACATGGGATGCCCTGTGGGACATGGGATGCCCTGTGGGACATGGGATGCCCTGTGGACCATGGGATGCCCTGTGGGACATGGGATGCCCTGTGGGACATGGGATGCCCTGTGGGACATGGGATGCCCTGTGGGACATGGGATGCCATGTGGGACATGGGATGCCATGTGGGACATGGGATGCCATGTGGGACATGGGATGCCATGTGGGACATGGGATGCCATGTGGGACATGGATGCCATGTGGGACATGGGATGCCATGTGGGACATGGGATGCCATGTGGGACATGGGATGCCATGTGGGACTTGGGATGCCATGTGGGACATGGGATGCCATGTGGGACATGGGATGCCATGTGGGACATGGGATGCCATGTGGGACATGGGATGCCATGTGGGACATGGGATGCCATGTGGGACATGGATGCCATGTGGGACATGGATGCCATGTGGGACACATGGGATGCCATGTGGGACATGGGATGCCATGTGGGACATGGGATGCCATGTGGGACATGGGATGCCATGTGGGACATGGGATGCCATGTGGGACATGGATGCCATGTGGGACATGGATGCCATGTGGGACATGGGATGCCATGTGGGACATGGGATGCCATGTGGGACATGGGATGCCATGTGGGACATGGGATGCCATGTGGGACATGGGATGCCCTGTGGGACATGGGATGCCCTGTGGGACATGGGATGCCATGTGGGACTTGGGATGCCATGTGGGACATGGGATGCCATGTGGGACATGGGATGCCATGTGGGACATGGGATGCCATGTGGGACATGGGATGCCATGTGGGACATGGGATGCCATGTGGGACATGGGATGCCATGTGGGACATGGATGCCATGTGGGACATGGGATGCCATGTGGGACATGGGATGCCATGTGGGACATGGGATGCCATGTGGGACATGGGATGCCATGTGGGACATGGGATGCCATGTGGGACATGGGATGCCATGTGGGACATGGGATGCCATGTGGGACATGGGATGCCATGTGGGACATGGGATGCCATGTGGGACATGGGATGCCATGTGGGACATGGGATGCCATGTGGGACATGGGATGCCATGTGGGACATGGGATGCCATGTGGGACATGGGATGCCATGTGGGACATGGGATGCCATGTGGGACATGGGATGCCATGTGGGACATGGGATGCCATGTGGGACATGGGATGCCCTGTGGGACATGGGATGCCCTGTGGGACATGGGATGCCCTGTGGGACATGGGATGCCCTGTGGGACATGGGATGCCCTGTGGGACATGGGATGCCCTGTGGGACATGGGATGCCCTGTGGGACATGGGATGCCCTGTGGGACATGGGATGCCCTGTGGGACATGGGATGCCATGTGGGACATGGGATGCCATGTGGGACATGGGATGCCATGTGGGACATGGGATGCCATGTGGGACATGGAATGCCATGTGTGGGACATGGGATGCCATGTGGGACATGGATTGCCATGTGGGACATGGATTGCCATGTGGGACATGGATTGCCATGTGGGACATGGGATGCCATGTGGAACATGGGATGCCATGTGGGACATGGGATGCCATGTGGGACATGGGATGCCATGTGGGACATGGGATGCCATGTGGGACATGGGATGCCATGTGGGACATGGGATGCCATGTGGGACATGGGATGCCATGTGGGACATGGGATGCCATGTGGGACATGGGATGCCATGTGGGACATGGGATGCCATGTGGGACATGGATGCCATGTGGGACATGGGATGCCATGTGGGACATGGATGCCATGTGGGACATGGGATGCCATGTGGGACATGGGATGCCATGTGGGACATGGATGCCATGTGGGACATGGATGCCATGTGGGACATGGATGCCATGTGGGACATGGGATGCCATGTGGGACATGGATGCCATGTGGGACATGGATGCCATGGGACATGGGATGCCATGTGGGACATGGATGCCATGTGGGACATGGGATGCCATGTGGGACATGGGATGCCATGTGGGACATGGATGCCATGTGGGACATGGGATGCCATGTGGGACATGGGATGCCATGTGGGACATGGATGCCATGTGGGACATGGGATGCCATGTGGGACATGGGATGCCATGTGGGACATGGGATGCCATGTGGGACATGGGATGCCATGTGGGACATGGGATGCCATGTGGGACATGGATGCCATGTGGGACATGGGATGCCATGTGGGACATGGGATGCCATGTGGGACATGGGATGCCATGTGGGACATGGGATGCCATGTGGGACATGGGATGCCATGTGGGACATGGGATGCCATGTGGGACATGGGATGCCATGTGGGACATGGATGCCATGTGGGACATGGGATGCCATGTGGGACATGGGATGCCATGTGGGACATGGGATGCCATGTGGGACATGGGATGCCATGTGGGACATGGATGCCATGTGGGACATGGGATGCCATGTGGGACATGGATGCCATGTGGGACATGGGATGCCATGTGGGACATGGATGCCATGTGGGACATGGGATGCCATGTGGGACATGGGATGCCATGTGGGACATGGGATGCCATGTGGGACATGGATGCCATGTGGGACATGGGATGCCATGTGGGACATGGGATGCCATGTGGGACATGGGATGCCATGTGGGACATGGGATGCCATGTGGGACATGGGATGCCATGTGGGACATGGGATGCCATGTGGGACATGGGATGCCATGTGGGACATGGGATGCCATGTGGGACATGGGATGCCATGTGGGACTTAGTGTGAGATGCCATTTTTATAAATGGCCGGGTCATATGATATGGGTGTCAATTTGCATGGGCAATTGCCATGGCGGTATTTACCGTTCTAGTTTAAGTTTTCTTTGCTTTTTCCCTTTTCCAACAGAGAAGCTGAAAAAATACCTTGGGAGAAGAAAGAGGCTAAGGCATACTTCAGAGGATCAAGGTAATTTATCAAAAGGTTAAAGCAAAGGAATGATAACATCAATATTGTTTCATGTCTTTATAATCAAGTAACATTCTTCCATTACCTAATAATGTTTTGACAGTTTATTATCTGTACTAATCCTGAGCAGTCCAGTTTTTACTTTCAATGGGGAGAACAGTTTTGGTCTCCCGATCAGGAGATACTTTATGAAAGTATCCCACTATGCATCTATCCAAATTCAAATTTTGTATAGGAATCATATAAGAATCTAGACAGATTTGAAGCGTGCGGAACTCAACCACTGTGAAGGGTTCAAATTTTTCTTTACGATATAAAATAATGGCACATGAATTATCTTTTTACCATGCGCTTTTAAAATTTACCGATTTCTTATTATTACATGTTACCGTTAGGCAGTCGCACTTTAACAAGATTTTTTGAGAAAAAAAAACATTTTAAAGTTTTGTTCGGTAATTATTTTTGACTAACATTGTAATAAATATTAAAAGAGTCAAATCAAACTTTTTGTATCATCATTTTATCTTAATAATACAAAGAGTGTTAAGAAATAATACACACATAAAGCGACTACACCAATGACTAGTGCGAAGCTTTGTTATTCAATAGACTCGTACTGCACATGTGTCAATCTCCCAAATAGGCGAACTCTGAGATCTCCCAATTGGGAGTACGAACCAGACTGTCGAGTGTTATGAGGAACAAGGCAACTGCAATAGTATATGCCATACACCTGATACAGTGGATTGAAATCAGTTTGATTTTTAGAAGTGATTTACAAATTTGATCAATTATTAATCAGTGGTAAAATCAAGTGATTAACGGATGAAAATGAAAAAAAAGAGAGGTGGAAAGAGCATTTCGAGGAAATACAGAATAGACCAGATCCTGTTTTTCCAGTTCCTAACATAACATGTGAACCTGAAATAGACGAAATCAGTACCAGTTATATTACAAAAAGTGAAATAAAAGAGGCATTGATGAAGCTAAAGAATAACAAAGCTGCAGTCAAGGATAATATAACTGCTGAGTTGTTAAAAGCTGATATATGCACATCAGTATTAGGGTTGAAGAGCTGTTCAGAATTGTATGGGAAAAAGTTATACCATGGAAGCAAGGACTGATAACAAAAATACCTAAGAAAGGCAATACTACTGTATGCGGTAACTGGCGCGGAATAACCTTAATATCTATACCAAGCAAAATATTTGGAAGAGTTTTAAACGACAGAATTGGAAACGGTGTTGACAGTAAGATGAGACATGAACATGCTGGATTTAGAAGTGGAAGGAGTACCACCGAGCAAATTTTCATCCTGTACAACATTCTAGAACAGGTAGCTGAATGGCAGTCAACCATATATATCGCCTTTGTTGACTTTGAGAAGGCATTTGACTCAGTGCACAAAGAAAGCCTCTGGAAAATAATGGCAGCAGTATGCTGCACAAACTGGGCTAAGAATTAATAAGGATATGACAGAGCTAATGAAAGTTAACAGCAAATGTGCAAACAAAGTTTTTATCGATAACCAACAACTAAATGAAGTAAACAAGTTCAGATACCTTGGTGCAACAGTAAGCTTACAAGGTGGTGGCGAGGAAGATATCCAAAACAGAATCTCTAAAGCTAGAGTAGCATTTATGAAATTAAATAAGATATGGAACTCGAGCACATTCTCAATATATACAAAAATACAACTGTTTAGCTCTCTTGTTAAGTCCTGTACTATTGTATGGTTGCGAGACATGGAGAGTTTATGTAGCAGATAATAAAAAGCTGGATACATTAATGTACAAATGTTACAGGAGAATTTTGAAGATCAGATGGCCGTATGTAATATTTAATGATGAAATACTGAGAATCACTAAACATGACAAAATCAGCACTGAAGTAAAAAGAGGGTGGAAGTGGATTGGTCATGTGATGCGCATGAGCACTATTAAGCACTGTGTGACAGCTATGACGTGGAAACCAGAGGGGAGAAGGAAAGTTGGTCGTCCTAGAAAGACCTAAAGAAGGACAGTCGAGAAGGAGAGGAATGTGAAGGGATGGAGCTCATGGACAGAAGCCAGACAAGTTGCAAATAACAGAGTCCAGTGGAGAGAGTGCACTGCAGCCTTATGGGCCAGGAGGCCTGAAGAGACTAGGTGAGGTGTGAGGTAAAATCAAGTGATGTTCACACAGTAAATGTGCAAAATAGCTTTATAATCAGGAACATTTTTATGGACTTGTCATGTATGTTAGTTACATCTTTCCCAGCCAATAAGAGCTCAGGCTGTTGCTTGTCCGTAGTTTTCATTGTGAAAGTGGATTAGAGCACTTGACTCTCCTTGACCGGATACCAGCCCATCAAATCTCCAGCAAGGTGGTACTAAGTTGGCAGCTGAGTTAATTGGAGCAATCGGAAATGAAATCCCTTTCACAAGAACACAATCTTGTACCCAAAGTTGAAATCAAACTTGGTAATCGGAAATGAAATCCCTTTCACAAGAACACAATCTCGTACCCAAAGTTGAAATCAAGCTTGGTACTGTTGGTGTAAGAATCAGATGCCCTACAATGCCTCGTCACTTGTACTGTATACATGCAATCATTAAATTCACCTTCTTTATGTGTTTGCTTACAGAACAAGTTCAGAGAGAGACCCATTGGTACGATTGTGGGTATCTAATCCTGAATTGGTTGACGCTCAGTACACAAAAAATCAAGCTTGGAAGTCAGATGCAGTAAGTATGACCAAATAATACCAGTAATACTGGAGACAAGGAACACCAATCTTGATTTTATTGTTTGTAATAATTTTGCTACATACTCATACATGCTTAGTTTCATTCAGACTTAAAAATGGTGTTTTTTATATTGATGGCATTTACTAATGCACAGGTGAAAAAGTACCTGATAAATATTCCTCATCTGTTAAAGATTTTACTTTTATACAGTTATTATTATTATTATTTTTTAGTTTGATCATTTGTTTTTATTTGCTCGAGACTGGCAGTAAAATTTGTATGGGCAGCACTTTCATAATTTGGTCGGTCAACAACTGGAAGCTTACATATATTCTCTTCTAGCCCTACCACTATACTGGATGAAATTATTGTGAATATTAATTTCTCAAAACGTTGATCTAATTTTCATTTTTTGCAGGATACTCTCCATTTGCCTCCAGCTGATCCGGTCACTCTGGAGGAACATTGCAAATATAGGTCAGCACTTATTTAATACATAATCTAATTTTAGTTAAAGAGTTAAATAGTCTTTAAATTTTGCAAAAAGCTTCTTCTTATTTACCAAACTCAGTATGGCTGGCTAAAAATGTACGGCATTATGGTATGCAGGCCTGATGTTGGTGCACTTACTCTGTTGTATCGTCTGGTTGTGTTTTCAGGTATCTTTTCAATTTCCGTGGTGTTGCAGCCAGCTTCCGATACAAGCATCTCTTCCTCTGTGACTCTTTAGTTTACCATGTGGGTGAAGACTGGCTGGAGTTCTTTTATCCGGCTTTGAAACCATGGGTTCATTACATACCAGTTAGCACTAGTTTATCAAACGTGAAGTAAGTGTTTAACATAATGGAATTTATCATTTTGATATTTTTACATTTCACTCTCTTGATAAAGGTATTACATAAATGCATGATAAATATTAGAGTAGAATGATATTCAAAGCTCTGAGCAAGTCGTGTGATTTTTACAAAATTTCATTTGCATATATTACTTAATTTATTGCCTTTTGCACCACTAGTTTTGTTAGATCTAGTTTTAAACCTCTCGGCATTATTGACCTGAGATGTCAACATCAGATGCAAAACAGCTATAATAACTGGTTGGTTTTGCGTATTGAATATTCAATGATATTGAAAACCTCGTTTTTAATTGAATTTAAAACTTGTGACCTATGTGAAGATAAACCTGAATCCAAACAGTTTGTAGCATTAATACCCAGCTAATTTGCATATTGAATATTCAATGTATTGAAACCTTGTTTTCAATTGAATTTACAATTTGTGACCAATGCGAAGATAAACATGAACCCAAACAGTTTGTAGCATTAATACCCAGCTAATTTGCATATTGAATATTCAATGTATTGAAACCTTGTTTTTAATTGAATTTACAATTTGTGACCAATGTGAACATAAACATGAACCCAAACAGTTTGTAGCATTAATACCCAGCTAATTTGCATATTGAATATTCAATGATATTGAAACCTTGTTTTTAATTAAATTTACAATTTGTGACCAATGTGAACATAAACATGAACCCAAACAGTTTGTAGCATTAATAACCAGCTAATTTGCATATTGAATATTTATTAATATTGATAACCAATGCACATAAATTTGAATTCAATTTGTTAATTGTGACTTTGGTGAACCTAAACCTGTACCCAAGCATTGAGTAGCATTTAATAACCAGCTAATTTGCAATTGAATATTTTGTAATATTGATAACCAATGCACATAATTTTGAATTCAATTTGCCAATTGTGACTGTGGTGAACCTAAACCTGTACCCAAGCATTGAGTAGCATTAATAACCAGCTAATTTGCAATAGAGTATTTAATGCAATTAAACTTCAATGCACAACGTTATGAATTGAATGTGCCACTTTTGACCTTTGTGAACATAAACCTGAACCCAAGCAATCAGCAGAATTTGCATATTGAATATTCAGTAATTTTGATAACCAATGCACATCATTTCAAAGTGAATTTGCCAATTGTGATATATGTGAACCTAATCCTGAACTCTAACAATAATAACCAACTAATTTGCATATTGAATATTCATTTATATTGATCAGCAATACAAATTGGTTTTAAGTGAGTTTGCCAGTTGTGAAACCTGAACCCAACAATCAGTTAATTATTCAGTAATGTTAAAGGAGCTGTGGGTCGAAAAGTGAGGGTGTTTTTTTTTTTTGCCAAGTCAAGGGAATATTGAAATAAGCACACAAGTTTAATTTTTGATACTCAAATTACTAAAGTATTCATAAGAAATAATTTTGAATAATTTAATTCATAAGAAATAAGTATCAATAATTTGAACATTTATACCAAATGTTTTCAGTACCATCACGCTAATGAAAAGTATGTTCATTTATTCTTGAGACTAAAGAAACATGCACTTTTGGGCTGACAACTCCTTTATAACCCAATGCACAACATGTTGAATTGTGAAGCTTTTATGGTGTTTGCTTGAACTGATGGATTTCTGTGTGTTATTTTGCAGAGAATTGGTAGAGTTTGCAAACGAAAATGATGCTGTTGTGAAGGAGATAGCAATAAGGTAAATGTTTTGATTTCATTACACAACACCCACTATCAGATCTCTTTTTGTGGGTGCCTATGATATGTAGTTCTTATGTAATGCTTAAGTCTTTGGTATGATCCGGCCAGCAGTGGCATAGCCAGCATTAAAAAAGTGAGGGGGTGTGAGAAGGTCCTAGACTCTCTCCTAAGACAAAGTCTTCAAAAACTAATTGACTTCTGTGGGAAATTTAAATTTTTGCCAAAAAATATATAGAAATTGATTATACCAATTTTTCAAAATTTCCTCTAAAAAGTGTGGGAGAGGGGGGTTGGATGCCCCCATTCCCCTCCCCCTCTCCTCCCTGGCTATGCCACTGCCAGCCAGGCAGCAAACCCATGACCTACAGGTGCTCTACCAATTGAGCTTACAAGTCAGATGCCTTTGTTTTTAATGAAATACTGAACTGGATAACATTAAATTTGTGTAGAACAGTCATAGCATTTCAAAAATACTTTTCACTTTCTAGTAATGATTGATCAAAGGTTTTGGGATCTTTTAATAATCAAAACAAATCTTGTATTAAAAGGGAAGAAGCTGCTTTGGTAAATGTCTGTCAGTCATTTAAAATGATGAGAAGAAGTATTTTTTAAAGTTTTTATGGTTTCTATCATATATTTGTTGCCTCTTTATATCTATAGACCTGAAAGGATTAGTTCTTGGGTCAAGCATGTCCATCTTATAAGAAAGAGGACTCCAAAAGAAACATTGTGGTGCAGAAAGCGTTTAAAAATCTTACTCCGTTAAAGAGATATTCAACTTTAAAGCTTTATCTTATCTGTGTAGAAATGACTGGTGTTGTAAGTCTACACTGAAAAATGGAGAAACAGGTTGATTGCTATTGTAAGATTCTTGATTTTGTCGTATGTTGCTTTACAAATCATATATTTTGAAGTGTTCTGTGTATAAATCATATACCTTAAGGTGTTCAATGTTTTATTCTTTATGGGGATTTATTTCATTAAGCTGAGTTACATTTGTTATGAGTTGAAGTTATATTTAAGTTAAATAAATTAGTTTCATGGTAATGTGTTTCCAGAATTATCAAATTATAATTCTGGAAGTTTGTTAAGTTATCAATGTCATATATGCACATCTAAAAATTGAATGACAATCAGCCTTGAATATTTATTTTTAATTGCATGATGTCCACATATTAATCACAAGCATATCATGCCTTAGGCTTCATTATATACTTGTATACTTTTATCCAATGGGTAAGCTGGGTTAATCATCGGACCTTTGGTATCCAATCATCTGTAAGTCTTGATTGACATTTTGTGATACTTTCCTCCCATCAGAAGGTTAGATCTGACCAGTTGTTCAGTTTATCTTATCAGAAAAATTGTTTACATGGAAGATTGGTTAAGCGCAAAAACTCTACCCACATCAACGCAGTTGGATTTGTGTTGCCTCAGGTCCCGTATTGTGAATTACTTAGTTTTTTATTTGAACATCTGCTGTATTTTAGTCAAGAATTCTGTTATCATCTACAAAGCCACCGGAATACCGTATTCAACGTAACAAGCGCCTGGGGCACTTGCCAAAATAAAATTGGCACCACTTTTTAGGCCCAAAGTTTCTTCTTGATTAGCGCCCATCCTCGGGGCCGCATACAGTGTGCTATTCCAACTCCTCTGTACATACATGTAAACTGGTTATATACTAACACCATAATAATCAACACAAAACATTGTGAGCATCACACACAAAATAAGCAAAGAATGTAACAAAGCTAGAGTATTTTAAGTTTTAAAATTAATCAAATTATGTTGGGTGGGCGCTTATTAGAGCAGTGGTGCTTAATACATCAAATACAGTAATATATTATGGAACAATTAAACTTACCTGTGGAACCTGAACATTCAGTCTCTGTCATTTGATTTAGTTCTTGTTGACTTTGTTATTCCACTCAAAAAAGTCTTCCATTATGACTGATTTTATGACTAAGAATGATTTAAAGGGATATGGACAGATAGACTTTATGTACACCAGAATGAGGTTTAAATTCTGAACAGTAGTCTTTAATTTATGACAGTAGTTCCTGTAGTGTTATGACAGTAGCACCTGTAGTGTTATGACAGTAGCACCTGTAGTGTTATGACAGTAGCACCTGTAGTGTTTTATGACTATTTAGTTTTAAGAATTTGTAATGAATGTAAAACTTGTGACATATGATACAGACGAAAGCTCAAATTCTTTTAATAAAATTTTTAAATTCTGTCCTAACTTTCAGTCACTGAAAATCAGTAGACTTTTTCTCCAGTGCTTTGTTTATAATGGTATGATGGAAAATTAAAATCTCTTGATCATGTTCAGCTGATCCCATTCAAAGAACGGTGGTGAAGAATTGACAAAGAATAGGTAAACATAAGGAAATTCATTGGTTTTCTTGGTGTGATGTCACAAAATTACAATAAGATTTGCAAAAGATATTAATATGATACGGCTCTAAAATTCAAAATGCTGTAAAATGGTCCATAGAGCAATATCTTTCTTTAGGAGAAATGGTCTGCCAATCATTCACACTTAATGCACATTATTACCTCAGGCATTATGATACACAGCTATTTTTATCACCAGTTTGCAAACAAACTTCTCCCACTAAGACACTTAACACGAATAAATGATTTCAATCACAAAAGTGCCTTGATTATTCAGCCCTGGTTTTGTGTAATCTTATACACACAAATAGGCTTGGGCTACTTGGCTGTGGTGTGCATGGGAATGACAGGTAAACAATCATTGTTTGGAGTGGAAACACAATACACTGAACAGGAAGTCGAGTTGGTAATTGTCATACCTGAGTTTTTAAGAATTACTCAGGTGTCTGGTGTGGGTAAGCTTAAAGAGAAACTTTTCGGCATGTCAATTTTTAACCAATTTTGATGAATTTTGTTGCTATTTTTACCCCTTATTCTACCACACGGTGATATTGTTGCCGTTTTGGGTACCCCATCTTTGGCTCCGCCTCCCGAGCGCATTTTCAAAAAAGTGCTGGTAGAGTAAGGGTTAATCAACCCGCGACAAATGCGCCAACTCGAAAATATATGCAGCATGATCCCAGTGGGCGGGTCACTGAAGCGGAACGGGCCCGACTCTGCTGCTTGGAAGACAGAGGACCCTCCAATAATCAGCCCTTGATTAACCCTTACTCCACCACGCAGCGATATTATCGCCGTTTTGGGTGCCCCATCTTTGGCTCCGCCTCCCTAGCGCATTTAAAAAAGTGCTGGTAGAGTAACGGTTGATGGTTTATAGCAGATTTGATCAAGTAGTTGCTACTTGTCCATAGATCTTTAAGTGCTATGAGAAAGATGATTAATACACAGGAACTACACCTTTATGAATGTAGTACCTGTCTAATACTTTTCCAGGGATTTGCAAAATTACCTGCTCTTGCATTGGCTACATTTCCTATAATCCACACATTCCCATATGGTACTTCATACCACAAATTTACATTTTATGCCAAGCAGTTTGTGTTGCTGAAGTATTCCTTATTTTGATTATTTCCACAGAGGGCGAAATTTAATCTGGGACCATTTAAGAATGGAGGACGTACAATGCTATTGGCTAAAGCTGCTAAAAAGATACGCAAAACTTATGACATACAAACCCAAGAGAGATAAATCTCTGATTTCGATTGTACGTAAGAAGGATGAACTTTGATGCTCGGGGAACATTAAGAATATTTTTATTTTAAAGCTTTACTCCAAATGTGCTTTCAGTTGAATTTTGGCTGAGAATTTATGTTGGGAGCAGGAGCACTGGAACAATATGCGAACAGGAGGGTGGAGTGGTAGGTGGGTGGGGGTATTATATCAGTGTAGTGGTTAAGGAGTCATGCTTGTATGGAAAGGGTAGCATGTTTGATTCCCTCCGTGTACCCTGCATTGTGTCCTTTTGCTCCAGTTCACGCTGCTGTATGTGTATCAGCACTGCAGGGAGTTGACCTGCGATGGATTGTAATCCTGTCCAGGGGAAGTCAAGTGCTCTCATCCACTTAAGCCAAGAAAACCAGGGATAAGCACTGGCCTGATGGGCCACAAGCACTGCCCTGATGGGCCACCATCACACCGTGGCTTTAGTATGGATTTAACTAAGTATTACTGTAACTAAAGAATGCCATGATTTCAAATGCCATGCTCATTTGAACCAAATAAAGACCTTTCTTTAAACCAGATGTGTTTTTTTCTAACTCATTAGAATTTGTTTGTAAATTGCACCCATTAATGACCTCAGAATGACTTTCAAAAAATCAATGCTAAAAGAAATCAATTATGTCAAAAACAGCTAATAAAGGCTGCTCACATTTTGTCTTAAGCTTTAGAAAGAATGACAATTTTTTTTTTTTTATTGCAATGTTTTCATTTTGTGTGAATTTCTTCACAAGTGCTCTTAAAAGTTGCAGTGAACTATTTTGTAAATATTGTATTTGAATTTTAAACATTGTAAGTTATGAATATTACTCAGAAACGAAAAGGAAATCGATTGTTTTAGATTTCTCATAAACTCTAAGCTTCTTTGTGCAGATCAACAAATTCATGCAATTTTATTGCCATGTACAGCATACAAAAATAGAAGGAAACAAAATAATCATGTCAGGAAATGTTGCATGGTGTTTACTACATCGTACTGACACAAAGGACACATCGTACTTGGGTAATCTGAAAGGACATGAAGAACAGAAAAATTCCTTTGCAATGCCATGTTATCGCAGTATGCTCAGCATAAAAACAACAATAGACCATTATATATGACAGTGGATACTAAGCCGTTAATTGAGAAAGCACGCAGATTAATTGAGAAAGCACGCAGAATACAAGTAAACTTCCTAGATCTCATTCTTCAAATGGCAGAGGATGAACCTGCTAAACTGTATGCATTCTACTACCCACCCCATGGCCAACGTAGACCAGGACGTTGATGCACAATGTATCTGAGCGATATCCAATACTTACTGGGAGATGATATTGGCCAGCTATCCCCAAACCAGATAGCCAAGCTTGCTAGTGATAGGAGGGGCTAGAGGAAGTTCTCCTGTGTTGCAGCCGACCGATGATGATGATAATGATGGTGATGATGATGGTGATGATGATGATGATGATGATGATGGTGATAACTATACAACCCTGTAAGTAGGCTAGGGATTTTACAACTCACTGTAATTTCAGCAGACCAAATGTAGTTATATTTACAGGCCTGCACCTAGGGAAGCCATTACTAGGGTGAATGGGGAGGGGAGGACTTTTCTACCACACCAAACTCCACTGGTATGTAAGGCACACAATATTAACTTGACTGTTCTGCATCAGTTGTGTAGGAGTGGGTGCCCCCACCTGTCCAAACGTTACGTTATCAAGGTCCATCGGACTCCCCCACCTTTTGGACACACTTGGACCCTGCTTATTGAAGTTTTGTCACTGTTCTGCATATTCAATATTAAGGAGTTCGTTTCAGGATTTTAATAGTGAAAATCTTTGAAAAACCATGGCATAGATTCTTGTTACCATTATCCAGCCACAATAAGTACTTATGAGGATTATTGCAAGTTCTTTTATCTCGTCTTTTCCATGACGTGATCAAAAATATATACTTTTATAGTGTCAGGATCATGCTTACTATGTACAGCTTGAACTAATAAAATAGGTATATAATCGAATGGTCTATTTTAATTTATTCATACACTAATAAACTTCGACCATTCTTATGAGTTTATGTGACTTTCCAAGTACCTCTTGAATTTACCAAATTGAAAAATGAAATGAATTCATAATATATTAATTCCTATTACCAATCCAAGACCTTGAAGTATTTTTCTTTAAAAAACTAAATATCTGGACCAAAAATTGTGAAAATTATGTATATTATCTTGTTTATTTGAGTGAAGATTTTTGCTAAGTTTAGTAGAAATGTCTTTCTCTGTGCGCTTCTAAGAAATGCAAAAGATTAAAGATAAGGTTTATGGAAAAAAAGCTCATCTAGATGTTGCCAGAATGTGTGAGTCTGTCATGTGGTCTAACTTAAAGGGCATCTATCGTGATTGAAATGTGACGAGGTACATTTTATTCCAAAGTGATACTGATTGGCTTATCAATGTAAGTGCAATTGTACCATTGCGTTTCGACCAATCAAAACACAGGAATTGAAGTCTATATACCTCCACGTTATAGAGACGATAACTGGTCTTTAAAAAAATTATATTGTGACAAGTTTGTGTAAGTTGGTATATTTGTCAGAAATATTACTCAAGGGGAAAAAACATGTACTCCATCATAACTGATATTTCATAGAGGCTGGTAAGTTTGATATTTCCGATATGTAAAGTATTGTATTTCTTTGTAGACTGTTACAGTAATGAATTATGAATATTCACATTTTTATGTACTTGAAATGAAATGAAGGAGATTAATGAAATGAAAGAGATTTTATTTACTTTTTCTTTTAAGAACTATTTAGGGTAGTAGCTCCCTTTGCCTTCGATCAGTCGTTTGTCATTGATCATGTTGAAACACATTTTATTCCAAAGCGATAACTCTTTGCCTTATCAGTATAAGTAGAAATTGGACCATTGTATTTCAAGCAATAAAAACACACAAATTGAAAACTGTTTCCATGTTAGAGGCGATAAGTGACTTTTAGTCTTGATGATGTGGGAGGCAAGTGCAGAGATGTGGTGTTGTTAAGCAAGACTTGGTAAGGTCATTGCCGCCGAGAGTTGACCAGGGCCATAATTTCCAGGTGGGATAGGGGTACATTTCCCCCCACTTTTCAGCAAAATTTAAAAATTCAGTACATTTTAGAGAAATTTTACCTCTTGTGCACCCACTTTTTGTATAAGAGTTCCCCCCTTCCTTCTCCCCTTCTCTCCTTTCCAGATGAGAATTATGTCCATGGAGTCAACGCAGGCCTGGGAAGTATCTTAAACATACACCGCCAGCTTTCATAAGCCAAATTTGATAGGTTGCTGGGCAGCAGCTAAGTTTTGAATGTGCATCACTTCTCTTAATTTTTACAGGCCCGTACGACCCTATGCCTGGGGTAATTTTTACAGGCCCCTAGGACCCTATGCTTGGGATTATGCACCAATCATTTTCTTTTAGAAGAACTTGATTTTGGGGATGGTTTTGTTGATCGTTTCCTTGCGAGTAGAATTGGTCAGTAAAATGCGTATATAACATTTTTACGATCTGTATGCATGTCCGATATCTTGCCACCAATTGTGCTATGGTAATTGGTCAAAAGATTGATCGGAAGATTAGATTTGAGGGTGAAATTCATCAAATCTTTCAAAAGCATTATTAAGCAAATCATCAGGCCTGATTCTCATTTAATTTCAATTGTTTTAAACTTAATTTAAATTGCTTTTCTTCAAAACATTGCCCGTATTTTTTGGAACCTCATTATCTACCAACAATTTTGCCCTACTGGGAAAATGTGCTGTTAGATACGTTTGTTAATGGTGAACAATGAACAAAATATATTCACTAATGCTTGATTCATGAGCAATAAGAGATTCAAGTATTGATTGTATGATTTCCCAAATGTTTACTTTTACCTCAAACTGATGGAAAAAGTCATTATGCCTATATTTAAACAAATGTGATTTCAATTTTAAAGTTAAATTATATTTCACTTCAATATCTTATTTCACTGATTCTGTCACGAAATAATTGTATTACTGTGTAATTCTATCACCCTGATATCAGTTTTCTGGTTTTAAACATATCCTGACCGTCCTTAACATAACTTAACATGAAGTTTATACGGAATGCGCACTGAAACTGGTAAACACCCAATACTGTCAACATTGATGTCGGAACAGGAGGTGCCCTTTTGAAAGTCATATGAAATTATATAGGTTTCCCACACTTAGGCTGACAAAAGTGCCCTTTTTTTAAATGAAATGTTCCTGTCAAAAACTTTTTATGCCCCCCCCCCCCCTCCCCTTCTTTCCCCACCTGCCCCGAGTTTCTTACGACAACCATGACTCTTAAGTGTGTGATATAGGCCTACCTGAATTTTTGATAGATAATCTTCGGTTGGGCAGGATGAGTCCTGCCCCAATTTTTCATAAATAACGACATCAGGGACCGCCTATACCTAGCACTTTTTGGAAGTTGACATCAAAGTCACAGATGTACCTCCACAAACGAAGACCTACACATTTTAGACGCTGGCTACACCATTGAACATTGATTCTTTCAAAACTACACTCCCACTGAATATACTGCTTCTAATATAGGTTTCACGAAAAGATTTTGAGCAAGTGTGGATCCAACAGCGCAATGGTCTCCTCTCAAGAAAAATAAAAAGTAACAAACAATTTTGAAGTCAAAATTCCCGTTCGTTGCGTTGATTCATTTTATTTTAGAACTTTCAGAAGGTCTAAGCCAAATTATGGTTCAAATTTCATGCAATCGGACCCCACCCCTCCGAAAAGATTAGTTGGTTCCGATTAAAAAAAAAGGACAGAAACCGTTTAATGGGAGAGTTTTATTGTCGTTTCTATCGACTTTCTCCTATTTGTACTGACTGGAAGGAAATTATGTACACACTGTTATTGCATAAACAATTGGTGTTAGTTCATGTATACTTCAATTGGTGATGTTAGATAAATAAATAAATCAGTGTAACTCCCAAATATACTATCAATGAAGATTGTAGCTGAATACCACCACCTGTTGTTTTCTCTATAGGCGCGAATGTTGGCTCTTCGTAATTTGGTAACCATGGAGAGTAGTTTGTCCACAAAGTTTTACCAGCACTTTGCTCGATTAGCTGAAAGAAAAAGATGTGATTTTTGACATAAATGTGTCATATATATATATAGATATAGATATATATACAGATATATAGATATATATATATAGATATATATATATATATATAGATGTATATAAATAGATATATATATATATAGAGATATATATATATATATATATATGTAAATATATATATATATATATATATATATATATATATATATATATATATATATATATATATATATATATATATATATATATATATATATATATATATATATGTAAATATATATATACATGTAAATATATATATATATATATTTCTATATATCTATATCTATTTCTATATATATCTATTTCTATATATATCTCTATATATATATCTATATATATATATATCTATATATATCTATATATATCTATATATATCTCTATATATATATATATATATCTATATATATATATATATATATAAATATATATATATATATATATATATATATATATATATATATATATATATATATATATATATATATATATATATATATATATATATCGACCCTCAAAGATATCGTGTTAACGTGGGAGATCAAATAAAACAATGCAGTCCAACGTTTCCGATTGGTCGAATTATTTATACAATCCCCGGCAAACCAATAGATTACCGCGCGGAAGTTACATTTCTAGCTTGTATCGGATTTATTGCTGATGTGTCAAGCTAATTTCTTGGATGAGATTACCTCTCCAACAGTCACATGGGGTGTTTCCGCTAGGCAATGCTGTCAATTTGAAATTCTGAAAGATTTTTGAACGCATAAGACTCCACATTGTCATCAAGCTGTTGTTTTCTGGTTGACAATGTATGGATTATATACTGCGGGGACGGGTAATTTGGATAAATTGAAATTTGTTGTTCTAGCTTCTAACCATAACGAAACTTAAATGATCTTACAAAATGTTTGCCCTTATGTTGGTTTATGCGAGTGTTTGGGAATGAAAACTGCATAAATATCTGCTCTTTGATGGATTCTTTGCCTTGCAATAATTTTACACTTATAGTAAATTTTAAAATTGGTTCACTCACCTTTTGTTGTCTGTATCCGTTTTGAGGCGCGCTGAATTTGTAGTTGGTAGGACAAACCCTCTGATAAATGTGTAAGGACCGGCTTCTTCACTGATCATCCAATCGTCTAGGTCCTCCTCGTGCTGACATGCATAGTAGTAAACCTCAGAGCATTCAGCTACGTACCAGCGATTATCCTCTCCACTGTAGAGTAAGATAAGAAATAGTCAGATAGTCTCAAGATAATAGGGAAATGTGTATGTTCTCGTAGTGTGTGTGTGTGGAGGTGGGGTATTTTTCTTCAATGGGTTGTTTCAAATAAATACTCCCAATAAAAAATGAATACAAATTAAAAACGGCCATCAGACTGTTAGATCGGACCACAACCGTTATTCATTGCTTAAGCAGGAAAAAGAAAGCTTAGAAATAGTTCATAGTACAAACAAAACGAAAAGGATTTCATAGAAGTTTTCGTTGTATGGTTATATAATTAGGAAGGGGTCCTGAGTCCGCGTCATGTCATTTTATACATCCTGGATTAGATTATGAACATGTTATCCGAGGCCAATTTTATAAACCATATTTATACTCTAAAATGTCCAAAACCAGAAAACGTTCATGTTTCCCGTGTATCGTTGTCTTGAGATATTGAATTATTGCGTGCAGCTGCATAGATTAATTCAGTTTCAAACCAGTTGTTCACTTGGCAAAAGAAAGACTTTTTACCAAGAAAAAGTTAACTTCGAAAAATCGTTTTAACTGAAATGTTCTTTTCTGACTTTCAACTTTGAAACACGCTCAAAGTCTATACTATGACCCAGTGGCTGAGATTTCTTTTCATTATTGGGGAGGGGGACGAACACAGACAATGGTGTAGCCAGCCATATAGGCATTATAAAAAAAATTGGGGGTCCCCCCCCCCCCCGCCCCCTTTCCGAGATCGCCGCCTATGCCACTAGGACACACGGCCGAACGAACAGTATTTGGGAAGGGGGAGATAATGAGGTCGAGTGAGGTGATAACATATGCTCAACTAAATTATTGGGGCGGAAGTCTCCCCCCCCCCCTACCTTCTCCCTCCGGCTCCGCCGTATACAGCTTTGAATTAGATAGTGATAAAGAAATGAAACAAATCATCATGATAGGTTGTAAGTTATCTATTTAAAATAAAAATGATAAAAAATTAGCAAATACAAAAAAATATTACTGATGTCAAATTCTGGCCCGCTCTTTAACCTCGTTAATTCACCTCATTTAAGCTAGTGTTTGCCTACATGGCTAACTTAGCTAAACATAATTGGATACATACCTCAGCTTGACACATGTCCTGGTAAGTAGAGGAGAGGATGGCTCTTCTTTAGCCCAAGTAAAAACCGCAGTTTTAATCAAGGCGGGATTTACGTGATCTGATGCCGGGTATTGGATTCGGCATTTAACCAGCTCTGAGTAATCTCTTATAACACCAACATTGCTTGGCCCGTCCACAACAGATCTACATGGGAAACAATATACTAAGAGTATTGAACAGTTGGTTCTTTTCCCTTCTAAAGGCATGATAGGTATACTAGCTATGATAGTACAGATCATCATGTTTGGATGAAAATCTCAACATGACCCGGTGGGTCTGCAACCAGTGAGTTCACAACTGGTTATCAAAGGCCGTTGCTGTCTTGATATAATGTTTAGCACTGGATGCTTTGGGACGTTAAACATTGCTATGTTATGAGCTGCAATTGCATGCTGTATTGGTCCTTTGTTGACAACGTACATCGCAATAATAAATCATTGGTATCACAACAAAATTAGACATTTTATTCCAAAAAGATTACTAATTGGCCTATATTAGTATAGGTGCACATTGGACTAATGTATTTCGACCAATCAAAATACGAATTGGAATCTATTTACCTCCACGATAGAGACGATAACTGGCCGATACAACCAATTTTACACTTAACACATGTAGTGGTGACTGGCAGAAAAATTCTAGCTAGACTTCACAAAATGTTCAGTGAGGTTCGATTTCGGGTTTTTTTTCTTCAATTTGTGCTGCATTTGTAAAAACTAAATATTAAGAATGCAATTTTTGAGGGTTTGGTTAATCCTTTTCATTCAACAAGCACTGCCGATAATTGACATACAAAGAAATAAAAACTATAATAAAATGACCAAACTTGTGTAATTGAGATAAAAAAATATATATATATAATAAAATAAGCAAACTTATATTTTCAAAAAATCTTACGTGTAATGTGTACTATCACTGTAGAATCGAAGAGCGTTGTCCTTTGTCTTTCCTCCACAGAGTGGATACGGCGTGAACTGTAATGTTGATGGGAAGAGAAATGAATTGATTTAAGGATATGAATTGATTTTAGTAAAGGAATTGATTTAAGGAAATGAATTGATTATAGGAAATGAATTGATTTAAGAAATGAATTGTTTTAAGGAAATGAATTGGTTTAAGGAAATGAATTGTTTATGAAATTAAAATGATTTAAGAAAATGAAGTTAATTACAAAGTGATCAGTTTATAATCATGACTAAAATTTTAAACTAGAATTTAAGACTTTCATTTTAACAATTCAGAGACTTATCTATTGTATCTCTTCAAATAAAACTTGGTACTGCCAGAGGCCTACTGCTGTTAATCGGAAGAAAAAAATATTTCTGGAAATTTTCCTTCATTTTCAGAAAGCTTTTTTTAGTTTCAGTAATGTTTTTCCGGGAATTTCCTTCATTTACGGGATTTTTTTTTTCTTCTTCAATTTTTGGGACGTTTCTTCAATCTTCGGGGAATGTTGCAAACTATCAAACAAGTTTCAAACATTTTATATTAATTAATTCCCAATTTGACCTTCCAATCGGGCAGAAAGCATGTAACAGGGCAGGTAAAATCCTCTCAGAGGGGCAGCTTGCTTCCTCTGCCCCCACTTGCAACGCCTGTGGACTGCTGTATAGATTAGCTGCAATATTAGATGACCCAGATATCAACTGGAAATATTATACATTAGTGCTTTATATACTTCTTTATAACTTTACCTGATATTTGACTACGAAGTGTAGAATGGAACTAGGAGTAGCAAAACAACTAATACAAATATACTACAATTGTTTAAATATTTTCCTTCAAAACTACAAGTACACGTAGGCTCTATCATCCCTATGTTTCATGTGGTATACAAAACTTGGCTTACCAGATTATATCTGTTATCTGTCCAGTACAGTTTATGTATAAACACATCACCGTGAGTGTATAGTTCACCAGATCCAGCCGTGCTTCCGGTTACGATGACAACGTGCTTACCATCCTAGGACAAAATTAATACAAACGTATCAATAGACAATTGATCTTATTTAGATCAAGTTTGCGCATAGTTATAACTTATAAATATTTGCGCCGTACAACAGAAGGAACATAAACATATCCTTGGGACATAACCGTACCAAAAGACAATATGACTTATTTGGACCAAGTATACACTTTAAATCACATATCATTCATTAAGATGTAACTATGTTTCTAAAAATAGGAATCAGTAAATTTGCTAATCCTAATTAGTATCTATAGTTTACATATAATCATACCTTATAGATATTTTACAGACTACTGTTGGGACGAATGGAACATTTACGTATCCTTGGGACATAAACGTATCAATAGACCATTTGTCTTATTTCGACCAAGTATACAATTTAAACATAGGACTATGCTTATAAACAAATGTATGTAATAATCCTACTTACTATCTGTATTTGATATCTAATGGTAACTTGTTAAGTATATATTTCTCAGACAAGATATGGTATTTGAAAAAGCGCCTACTACAACAATCTGACAATTGTGAAATTTTGATATTTTGTTTTATCGAGTTCTCTCGCATATGGTTTAATATTACAATTTGAGCAATAAGACATATCATGAGCAGCGTAACAAAGAAAACCGGTCAAAACGATACTAAGAAATTAAAAGCCGAAACCCTCTCAATAGCACCAGAGATTTATGGATGGGGGCAACGTTTGGCTGTTTGGTGGAATGATTTAAGATCATTCGTAGATGAAACGGCTCATTAAATCAGGGTCAACTAAGTCAATAATAATTGATTAATTATTGATAAGTCAAACTGATTTAAAATCGGTCCTCTTACAAGTATGTAGATATTAATTGTTTCAGGACATATCTAAATGGCTGATGCTATAAAGAGCAGCTATTATTTAGGTTCTGATTTTAATCCATTATACATTTGAATATTTTCATGATATTCTGAAGGAGAACCGCTTTTGAAACAAAGCATCAATCATATTTCAACTGCATGGAAAACCCAACGGCATACATTTTAAAGGATAACATATATCTAAGAGTTGCGCTACTAACATCACATGCGTCAAAAAAAATTCAAACATTCATCAACTATATCTTTAGAAGAGTAATGTTGGCTGAAACATTATGTCAAAGTAAATCATATACTTTATCCTAGTGCGCAGAAGCCTACAACGCGATTGACTATCAAAGTAATTACACTTCTTCGTTTCATATCTGTATTCTTGATCAAATTCTCATTTCCAAGAAAACGTTTCATTTGTATCTTGCAATGAAATACAAAAAATTAGATATATGAAACTCAGTATCAAACAGAATCACAGCATACGGTCAACGTTTCAAGATTTCAAGCCTTCAATAATTATTTTCCATAAATGCAGATCGATACACGAACTTTACCAAGTATATCATACACAGTGGAGGAAGACCATACAAGCAAATGCTTTTACACAATAGTTCACCCGCAGAAAAAATATATTAAAAGAAAATATAGGATTTGTAAATGTATGAATTTATGTAAAACTTATCCAAAATAATTACAAATTGCACAAGAACACATTCGCAATGAAATAAAACAAAATAAAACATTGTTAATTTTTTACTTATACGCTGTTATAATTTAAGAGGATTGATTTGTATTAATGTTTGAAAATGTAGAGACTGATTTTGCTTGTTTTATGTGGTGATATACTCACTCTCCTCATTTGCCGCATCGTTGGCCATACCCCACCATAAGTGTCACTCAGATCACTTGGGGTGAAAACACGAGCCCCAAACCATTGCTCTATAGGTCCATTTATTAAGTCATCATGCCCTTGGTCTTGTTTTTCCTGAAAGAATAAAACTTTGAAGAAATCAGATCGAAAATGTGTTTCTACAATTTTCGGGAAACGAGAGAGGGGGTGAAATTGAATGCAGAGCTCAAAATTTTACCAAGAGGTTCCAACAATAATGTTGCAGCTGAGTTGAGCAGGTTCGTTTGAATCATTAATCATGGAAATCAATGCAGAAGATAATGGTGAAAAAAAATCAACTTGGAAAAAACGATTTATGGGATTGCTCTTTCAATGAACTTAATGAGTTGCTTCCAAAACAAATGACTTATGTTTAACTGTCAGACTGATACTTCCTTTCTTAAAGTTCAATGCATCGTTAAATGATAAAATATTTTGAAAGTTAGATGAATTAAAGAAAAACAGTTTGGATTGTGAAGTTATCTGAAAGCAAAGGTTTAAAATTTAAAGTAAACATATATAAGATTAGTGTATAGCATTTGCCACGTCAAATCATTTCCGATAGGCAGATAGGGTCTGCTTGAGTTACACAGTTCTAGGACCTTAAAAAGATATTACGTGAGTCTACGTTAAAATACAAATTGCTGCCTATCATACAATGTAATTACGATACAATGCTGGTTAGAATGAATGTTGACACTGACGAATTGCTCTTTCTGCTTAGCGTCAAGAGGTTGTTTTAGGTCTATTAATTTTTTTGTAAAGACAAGTGCTATAAATCTCCTTTAAAGTTTCGTAATATTTACTCCTTTTAAATCAAGAAGATTTGTATCTCCCGACAACAACGTTAACTATCGATGATAAATAGCTTTATGACAGTACAGCAGTATGAACATATAAGTTTTAACAATAACTGATAAGTTTTTGATACCTCCCGACAACAACGTTAATATCCGATAATGAATAGCCTTATGACAGTACAGCAGTATAAACATATAAGTTTCAACAATAACTGATAAGTCTTCGATTAATATGCCTATTTAATGCTGTTGTGAATCTTACGTTAATGTATATCCGTATGAGATCATTTGAATTCGCAGGTTCGTTCAACCAATTTGCAATCTCTTGGATACCATCTGCAAACAATTTATCGTTTTCTTGGCAAAGCAGCTTAGCATTTGACCCAAGATGGGCAAGTCGCATCTGCAGGAAGAGAAAAGGCTCTCAATATCAACACGTTTGCAGCAAGATTTCCTTTCCCTTTGATGCTAATTCTTTATGACCACTACAATAATAAAGAAGGTTTTTATTATTTCATGGAATACCATTTGCTGTGTGTCAGATTGCTTTGGTAAACATATGCTGTGTATGCCGTATGTGGTTAAGTCATGTCAGTTAAATGCGCCCCAAAGAGCTGATATTCAACCCCTTACAAATGTCATAAGACTAAAGAATTGAAAACGTATTGTTATTAATACATGAACAAAACGACGAATGTGTGACAGCTCTCATATGGGCTATTGAAGGTGAACGCTGAAGAGAGAGACCCAAAAGAACATGGTGGAGAACAGTTAAAAAAGAAGGGAATAAGGCAAGGTGGAAAATCTGGAGTGAGACGAAGATTGTCGCAGCCTGCACGACCAATTGGAAGCATTGTCTGATTGTGTGGAGGGTTAATGTGCCACTTGTCACAAAGCAGATATGAACAACAGGCAAGGAACACCTTATGTGCCCAGCAGCCCAGAGGACATGGTTAAGAAACGATATTTGAGCATAATCCATTTAAAGAGGGGGGATTCAAGATAAAAAGAGGTAAGGCTATCGTAAAATAATACATTTGCAGTAGTATGGTAGTAGTACTCACGGCGTCACGGCAAAACCAATTGTCTAATTCTACGCCACGTATTCCCATGTTAAGCATATCAGTTATGCTGAATTCGTGGTTGGCAATACCGATACACAACGGGGCGTACGGAGGAGGCCAGTGACATGTATCGTTTTCTGTTAAAGACGAAAGGGATTAGGTCACTTCGGTTTCCTTCGACAGTTTAAACATTCAAAATTTTCTTGCTACAATACAAGCTAACGAAAAAGGCATATCTAGTCGACTATAATTCGTTGATATGAATTTCAATCGTATCTCAGCTGAATGGTTTTACCATCCTTTTGACTCGGCTGTTCGGTCTTCTTCTAGTTTCCGAAATATTTCGTACGTCTCTACATGGTCATGAACATATTGGAAAGAGATGAAAGCCTTTTTGTTTGCTCTAGCTTAGAATTGCCATCTAGACAAAGCGGAACTTTAAAATACCATTTTAAACAATTGCAGGAATGAAGAAAATAGACACATGCTCCGTTATTATACACATTTCAACACTTAAATCAAGGAAGAAATAAAATATGTTTTTGTGTATGTCGGTTGGGAGGAAGACATTTTGCAGAAAGTCTTCATTTATTTAGATCTTTGAAAACATTCCATAAGAAAAGATCTGATATGGAATATATATTCAATGAAAACTCCTCTTTCTTAAAAGAATACATTTTCTTTATGATTAGTTTTGTTAGAAACCTATCTGTATTAACATTTTACCAAAAGATGTTGTATAACACTTTTTGGTAGACATGTAGAGGGTGGGAATAGTTGTTACGAACTTGTACTTGTAAGTATGAAAACAAAAAAACATTGCACTTTGCATGCGTTTTTTTCAACCGAAAACAAAACATTGCACTTTATTCTAAAATGAATTAAAAAACTTTACCCGCAGTCCAAAGGTTAAGTGAAAACGTTTCCTAGCTTTTGTTTGTCTCGAATAAATGTTTTCTTATTTCAAAATTCTTTAACAGTAAAATTACCATGAGAAATACTCAAATGTTTGGATGCAGTATATATATCATATATGGAATTCAAGAGCATATTAGAGGTCTGGTAGGATTCCAAATAAAGCTTGGATGCAGTGTATATATCATATATGGAATTGTAGATCCTAATTGAGGTCTGGTAGGATTCCAAATATATTATATACAATTGATTAATGCTTAGATGAATTCTCAAGTTATAAAAAAATGGTTTCAAGTGACAAATTACACTCACTTCCGTATCCGTCTGCCCTGTTGTTGTACGCATTATGAGCCTACAAGTAAAGAAATTTTGCAATGAAGCTTCATGAAGAAAGCTATGTTGTTGGTCTGAGCCAGTAAACAGTAGTAGGTAAATAGTGAGAGAATATAAACCTAACAAGTTAGGTGTAGGAAGAGAAAATATTATCTGATACAATTACGTATTAAATTTATGGAACATTTTATTTCTTCTTGAATCCTTGGTCCCAGCTTAATCCAAATTAGAATTAAAATCAGAACTCGTTATAACATTTTGCTCATTTCATATTCAATAGTGTAATAAGATTATTAACGAAATATTTACATAACAAATTTCACATAAACTTACGTCTAATATTTGAATATGATTCCAGGGTTCGTCGATCTAAAATGTTCAAAACAAACATTGAAATGGAATAAAAAGAAATTTTATAAATTTGATGTAGGTTGCGGAATTTTTCTTTTTCAATTTTAGCGCTTTATCAAATGAATATTCTATCAATCTCATTGAAACCCCTTTATGGTTCCAGACTCATTGGTGCAGACCTTTATATTAAAAGCAAAATGAAATAATGGTATTAATTCTGGAGTAAGAAGCAGTTGATATGCCGTAAACACACATATCGTGTAAATACGTGTGACAAGTTTATTATTACATGCACTTTAGGCCTATAACTACTTTATAAAGATATTATTATAAATCATTTCAGATTTCTTTAAGAGAGAACAATTCTGATCACACTGCATGTTTAGGTCGGTTTTGTTTTTCTTAATCACCAATCACCCACATATACATACATGTGGGGATGAGATATTGTAGTCACTTTGCTGTATAGGCAAATAAGTGCCTATATCTCCTACACTACATGACCACCCACTTGATATTAGGGGCTGGTGGGGCCCACCAGAGGTCTCATATGATGACCTCATATTAAAGGTCATAAGTGTTTTGAATGGGACAAAATTTGGTGATTTTTGCGTCTGTCCATATGTTTGTGTGTGTATGTGTTTTGTGGGTGTGCGTGTGCGCGTATGCATCACGGTGTCGCTTATAACTCAAAAACGATAATACACACATAAACCAAAATTGATGAACGGGTACCCCTCTCCCGGAACTTTTGTCTACATGGTTTTGGATAACAAAGGTTAAATGAGACGACTTTTTGGTGATGGCTGTATCTGTTGAAGGAATTACTTGGTATCTTTTAAAATTGCATTGGTGGGTAGGGTTTAGCATTTTAACAAAAATTGAAAGTAATTGGAGGTCAAAAGTTCACGGGTCAAAGGTTAAATAAGTGTTTTTTATACAAAAATTTGCGGCATTTTAAACTCAAAAAGTACAAAACCTATACCAACCCTATGTTGTACCATAATACCTTGGTACATGAATTTGGGTCCCGTAGAGTCTGGGGTCAAAAAGTTAATGGTCCAAGGTCACAGAGTTATTTACTTCTTTTCACCATTTCCCCCTATAGTTATTTACTTCTTTTCACCATTTCCCCAAGCATGAATGGTGTCATACAATATGGTAAGATAAATGTACAATTTCAGTTGTTTCAGTGATTAAGGCAAGAGTCAGAGGTTAAGAGGTCAAATATGTAATTTTGGGGGTAATTATGTACTAAATTATACATTTTGGCGCCATTTTAAACTCAAAAAGTACAAGACCTATACCAACCTTATGTTGTACAATGATACCTTGGTATATGATTTTGTTCCTCGTAGACTCTGGGGTCAAAAGGTCAAAGGTCACAGAGCTATTAACTTTTTTCACCATTTTCTTATAGTTATGGGAATGGTAAGTGTGACGTGAGCATGAATGGTGTCATACCGTAGGTTACGATAAATGTGAACAATTTCAGAGTTGCTTCAGTGATTAGGGTCAAGGGTCAGAGGTCAGAGGTCAAAAATATGATTTGATGGGGTAATTATGTACTAATTTTACATATTTGTGCCACTTTGATTGATGAAAACATCTGAAAATACATTAGAATCATGATTTTTGAAGCCGTAAGTTGAGCTGTTGCCCTCTGAACTTTCGCCATTTTGTTCTGTTTTGGGCCAATATTTACCCATTTTTATGGGAACAAAATATCTTTTTATTTATTTGTTATAATTCAATGATGTAGGCTATTAAGTAGTGATAACCAAACATATTTGTAAAAAAAACATAATTATGCCCAGTAGTTCTGAAAATTGACAAAAAAAGGTTTTCTCCCATGATTGGCTGTAAATTGTAATGATCTTGATAACTGACCCCTCCATGTGAAAAACATACCGTAGGCCTACTGTGTCCTATGATAACCTTGAATTAACAAGGTCAAGTCTAATTAGTGACTCAATGTTGTAAAGTTGTAGAAGGTCAACGTCGATAAGTATGCTCAAACTGCAGGTCAGCTTCATGTCAAGTGTTATTGGCATTGATATGACGCCCCTTTTACATTATTATTAACACGCCCGTGTATTATAACACTAGGCTCACACTTACCCAGTGAGGGCATATACGCGTACGCGCTGAGAACACGCTTGGAAAAATACAAAAGTAGACGATCAAATCTTTTCCCAATGACCTCCCAATAAACCCCACCAAATAACTTACAAGACTTTTTTCGATAATCATTTTAATTTTGTCGCCAAACCTCATCTAGTGTCTGTTTGTACACGCATGGGCAGTACAACCCACCAACGTGCCTAAAGAAAGATAGCCAAGCCTGTCTCAACATCTGCTTGTACTCGAGCTTGCATGGCAGTGCAATCCATCAAAAGTCACAGAGCTATAGTGGCCCTTTTAGCTATTTCTCCCACTATGCTGTACGCTTAAGGTGTGAGATCAGCAACTCCATTGATTGCTTTCTTGTTTTTATCTGTAAGATCGATTCATGATTTTTGATGCATTTTCAGACAATTTGTATATTTTTGAATGGCTTAATATGCATTAGAGCATAATAATTTGTTTACATGAGAGAATAGATACGGTTGAAACGATTAACTTTTAGCAGAATATCTTAATTCACCTTAAATTCCATGTCTTTAGATTTCATCGACTATCAAGTATGTTTTGATATCCTTGCGAATTGAAATTAAATAAAACTTAATTGGTGTCTACTACAAGCTCGATTTAATTACTGAATGGTTTCATTGTTTTCCTCGATGTAATCCTTACAGGTAATACACCAACGGGAATAAATTAATCTTTCGCTGATGCTAAAAAATGAAAGCCTTCTTAGTTGTTTGTATCTTTGTCAGTTTGTACAGATGGAATGATAAGATACACATTCAGAGGCCGAAACCCGTAATAAAACTAGTGTAGTTAATTTGGCCAAAAAGGTGGGAATTAAACAAATAATAGTAAATTAATACAAATGTTACCTGTAGTTCTCTTTGAGTTTTCAAAGCAAACGAAGTCCATTCGTCTACTGGTAAGGATCCAGGATAACAGTGACCCCATGGATCACACTATGGGAAGAAAGAAGGCGATAGTATTAGCTTATTATATTTCCTGAAGGATCTAAGTTATTCTGAGTAGAACAAATTAAAGAGTGCTAGATATACAGATGATTCATTGGAATAGAGCGTAAGTGATGTGCATGGATACTTCAGTGATATTTATAACTACAATAGGAATTCATTGACGAATACAATGCTGACATACAAGTAAAGAAATATTTTTCATGAAATCATTGTTTTGTACTAATTACAAGAAATATGTAATCCTAGTATGATGATGATGATGATGACGCAACACGCGATGACGACTACGACGATAACGGCGGCGGCGGCGGCGACGACGACGGCGGCGACAACAACGATGATGATGATAACGACGACGATGATGATGATAACGACGACGATTATGATGATGATGATGACGACGACGACGACGACGACGATGATGATGATGACGACGAACGACGAAGATGATGATGATGATGATGATGATGATGATGACGATGACGATGATGACGACGATGGTGACGATGATGACGATGACGACGATGACGATGACGACGATGACGACGATGACAATGACGACAACGATGACGACGATGACGACGACGGCGACGACGGCGATGACGACGATGCGGCGACGACGATGATGATGAAGATGATGATGATGATGATGATGATGATGGCGACGACGACGCGACGACGATGACGGCGACGACGGCGACGACGACGACGACGATGATGATGATGATGATGATGATGATGATGATGATGATGATGATGATGATGATGATGATGATGATGATGATGATGATGATGATGATGATGATGATGATGACGACGATGACGATGACGATGACGATGACGATGGCGATGACGATGACGATGACGATGACGATGACGATGATGATGATGATGATGATGATGATGATGATGATGATGATGATGATGATGATGATGATGATGATGATGATGATGATGATGATGATGATGATGATGATGATGATGATGATGATGATGATGATGATGATGATGATGATGATGATGATGATGATGATGATGATGATGATGATGGTGACGTTGACGACGACGATGACAATGACGATGAAGATGACGATGACGATGACGACGACAACGACGATGATGATAGAAAGAAGTAGAAAATAGTCAATTCTTACCTCACCGCAGTTTGCGTCGATGCTTAAGAACCTACAATCAGTTGCAGAGCATAATTCACGACTGGCCAAAAGGATTACCTTTAATGAAAAACAAAAATGAAAAGGATTGAAAAGACTTGAGTGCTTTTCACATTTAGACCTTTTACAAAGCGTAGAGGGGCTTCTTCGCACTAATACATCAACATCAACGTGCCCAAATTTTGAGGTTTATTAGGGTTTAGGCGGGAGTAAGAGGGATTTGGGCGGGAGTAAGGGGGATTTGGGCGGGAGTAAGGGGGATTTGGGCGGGAGTAAGGGGGATTTGTCGGAAGACGTTCTGGGTCCAAATGCGATTTCAACGAAAATTGGTGAAAGAATAGGTTTTCTTTACTTTCTCACTTCTTAGATTAGAGAAAACGATGACTTTCCCTCTTTGCACCGGGCCAATACAATTGTTTTATTCTAATGAATAAATATCACTTTCAAGAAGTAGCTGTATTTAGCTTTTTGGGTCTCTTAGGATACATTACGTTTTTCTTAAGCTTGAAATGTAGGTTTTCCTTTCAATCAAGATGTTTTATTTTACAGTTTTCACGAAAGTACAAGATACTAAATCAATGCAACGAATCAAGCCGGAAGTTATTTTATATTTATGTTGTTATTAAGTTTACAAATGTTTACATTTGCATTTGCAATATGCCTTACGAATTACAACCGCAACTTATGGTGATCTTCTCAAAATACTACCAAATGCTGCAATTTGAATCAAGACTGAAGTTACTGGAAGAACATTTACTTGTAGAAGAATATATAATCTAGTCTTCACTTTTATTTGCAATTAGGTCCACTTTTTTCAATACCAATAAAAACCAGCACTTAAGCTTTCTAGCTATGAATAAAACCAGTACGTAACCTACTGACGTAAATGCGGTAATGAGAAACACATTGGTAAAAGAACGTTAAATGGTTTTCCAATTTTAGAAGTTTACTAACAACTTGTACAATGTACTGAAGTCGTTTCTACTGGAAGAAAGTACCATGTATGAATGAAAGCTGAGGGTGTTGTGTGCGTGTGGAGGGTGAGAGTTTAAATAGTTTACCTCAACATTGTTTACTTGTGATTGACTCTTTTGCCAGGCATGTAAAGACCAATGTTGCATGGCATTTGCTTCTGAAGTTATTGTTTTTGTTTCCCTTTTTATCGAAAACTGACTGGTAAAGGGTTTTAGTGGTTCTGGATAATAGATTGTATTCGTAATTAACCATAAGTTCATCCATCTCCCATACTCCACAAAATGCAATACAAGTTCACAAAATGGTTTGAGTCTCTGCATTAAACAAAGTATATGAGCAGAGGAATTTGCATGACGGGTAATGGCTGCTTAATGGGCTGATAAAAAAAACCCTCATTCGAAGGTTTTAAATTCTTCCTTGAACGAGAGCATCTCCTGGACTGTACTGTATACAGCTAATTTCTGACATGCTATTGCATGTGATTGCTATTGCCTGTGAACCAATCTTGCGCAATCTAATCTATGCTCAAATGTATTCTCGAAAGGAACGAATTCAAGAACAAAGATTACTATTTCTATTCTTGGTACGAAGATGAACAATTATAATGGTAACATTTGAATGCTGGTCACGTGTCTTGTTTTAAAGTGCAAGTTTGTCTCATTGCCATCATGTTATAATGGCACCCCTGCTTCTTCAAATGCGCTTCCCATGTGTATTTTGATGGTGTACTTTGTCAAAAAATTATAGATTTCTCTAACTTCACCATGATCTAATTGTTGTCATTGATTACATACAGCAAATGCTGACTTTCTTAATTTAATAGTTGACGCTTTTACTTCCTGTTGATATATTACTTTAAAGAAGAACTATTTTCCTTTAGACTGTTATGCTATTCCTGGACTGCTAGAAGTCTAAGAATATAGCTTTAAACATTACGTCAAGCTCAAAGCTTCGATGTTGTTACTGTGACTAATATCATTTGGCACGGCAAATGTTTACATTGTTAGTTATAATACACTTTAAGGTAACAATTTACAATGGAACTAAAAAATAAAAACATCTGTTTCAAAAAGATTTAAATATGCTGGTATTGGAGGAAGGAATACTCACCTGCACGAGAATATATAATCCATTCTTCATTTTAATTCAAAGTTAGGAGCCTTTCTTGCAATACCAATAGAAACCACCACATAACAGCTTAACAAGCGCACTGTTTATGACTTAAAAACCACGTACAATCATTTGAAAGGTGTTGGAGGGACATCCAAAGGGCAGAAACTAATTTAAATTTACATTTGATGAACTTCAGATAACAAGATCATATTTACCTAACGATCGCTTATGATATCATCATTGCACTGCCATGTGAATACCTCCAATAGAAACTGATTTCTGATTATCTGAATACGACAATTGAAGAAGCGATAACACATATGCCTTTTCGCGAGTTTCGACAGTTTCCCATTAACCAACTTCTCATTTAAACTTTGTTTTGTATTGTAAGTGCATAAGGTTTTATACTAGCTTCTGACTGTTAACGTGAATTCTGGAAGATTACGTCAAAGCAAATATCTGACAATGCATGTGTGTAACATGCATTGAAACAGTGTTATCTTAATACACAATACTTTGTTTTAAGTACATCTCACACAGTGAAATAAACAATGCAACATAAAAAAAATCCAATTTTCCATTTTCCTGCAATATAATAAATGTGATGGGTAGGGAGAGGGGGTAAATATAGGTATTTTTACAAAGTTGTTATAAATGCAAGCTTCAATGCAAGTGCATTTGACAGCTTAACAGAATAAAGTCCCAATCCATGTAGATATTATTATTATTATCATCATCATCATCATCATCATCATCATCATCATCATCATCATCATCATCATCATCATCACCACCACCACCACCACCACCACCACCACCACCACCACCACCACCATCATCATCATCATCATCATCATCATCATCATCATCATCATCATCATCATCATCATCATCATCATCATCATCATCATCATCATCATCATCATCATCATCATCATCATCATCATCATCATCATCATCATTATTATTATTATTATTATTATTATTATTATTATTATTTATTATTATTATTATTATTATTATTATTATTATTATTATTATTATTATTATTATTATTATTATTATACACACTTTATGTTTGCAGTTTGCACAGCGAGTAAGAAGTGAAAATAGCTGGGACAGAGTTTGTCCGATAGGGGGCCACAAATTACAAATTCTCAGCTCCAGCGGACGGGAAGATGACTGATAAATTCCTCGGGCAAGGGTGGGAAGAATGTAACACCCCACCGGCGTCAAATGAATCAGTAAGTACTTAAAGTTATTTACGGCAAGCGCCTTTGCTGAGAGACTCTCCACGGACGCCAGTTTCTGATAAAAATGATTTCGATGACGGATTCAAACGTTGACGCTGCCGCTGAAAGGCTTATGATATTGGGCGTAGTGCCAATGGAGTCAGCATTAATACTGTAAATGAAGGATACCATTGGTCCCCTTCATATTTATTTGACACCATTAGACCATGGATGTTAAACACACCATCATTAACATTAAATGTGTCAAGTTTGAATTTTAGAATACTTTTCCTAATTTCAATATTTGCAATACGAATTTAAATGTTTACGTCAACATTTTGATAGGAGTTTCTTTTTTTTAAACATACTAATCATTCTCAAAGAAAATGTTTTCGTTACCATGATCAATCATTTTTCCACACCTTGAAGAATGATATATATTCCGACCCGCAAATTTTGAAAATGAAATAATCATTGTTATATTTTGAGCCGATTTTGATACAAATTGCATTTAACCTAACTCTGAATAAGAAGTTGAAAGGTTAAGTGACACGACTATTGTCTTTTAGTTGTTTGCAAGTCCCGTTCCATTCTACCCGCCCTGGATAGCTGCACCAGTCATATAAAGATGTGATTTGGAAAATACATAACTAGGTTTCCAAATTTGTGACAGATAATCAGTGAAAACAGCTGATATAATTTGAATCTCTTGCCAAAATTATCTTTGTGTTGTAAGAGTTTTGAAATCTTTTATACTTGTAAGTTTTTAACATTAATTATTTTACAATGAGTTAATAACTATCAAACTTTTGCGACAAGAATATTTTAAAAGGTTTGTAAATTTGGAGTAAAATTTGCACATTAAATAATGTGATTATAAGGAATTGATTATTACACGGTTCGTCACATCTACCCATTATGACAACTCTTTCGACAGCTTGACAGCGAAGGTTAACCCATCATTTCGAAAAGTAAAAAGAGTGCCCTATATATAAAATGGTGTTACTATGCGTAACTTCAGATTTGAAGGCGTGTGGTACAATAGTAGATCCTTTTCTGAAGTGTATATAAAGAAAACTGTAAAGATTCAAACGTATTTCCTTTCTTTTTCATCGCAATTAAGAATAAACCACTGGAAATAAATAATACATCTTTATAAATTATTTGACATCCTTTTACATTATTCAAATGAGAAACGATTTTTCTTTTTAGATATGAACTGTTTGTGCAATCTTCCGGTACACTATTTGGTCTCATAGTAGTAACAAAGTTTTGTAGTGAGTACTGCTTGATATTGAATCTGCCTGGTTAAACATCCGACACAAATCAGTCAATCAAGTAAGAACTACGCAGGACTATTTCCTACGTCTAGTAGACAACAGTTGGAGGCAACAATTCTCATCCAATAGTTAGTGCCATGGGTTTACCGTTGCAGAAATTTAAATAAATAAGAATCAAAAAGCATCTCGTTAGATTGGAGCAAGTTCGTAGAGTAGAAAGGCGCCTTGATCATTTCAGATAGATTGTGCTTTGTAGTGCCTCTAAAATTTTCAATCGAGTATTTATCGATTATGATTTGTCAATGTTGTTTGCATTAAATCGAGATCTACTTAACCTATGAAACATAAAAGTCTTATATGTATGTGTCTATTCTCTTCTGAAACATTTCATCCTTGTTTTGACATAGTCACGAATGTACATGTAGAGTCGACTGGAATTGTTTTTCATGTTGTCATACTGGCAATGCATCTAAAAGCATGACTGATGTATCTTTTCCTCGTTATCTATAACTAATGAATTATCTAACATGAATATAATCAAGCAATGACACAAACACGAAAAGCACATCTATGTAGATCATGGTAATTTGTATTCACACTTTTTATAGCACATTCGTCACTATGTTAAAACGGGGACGATTACCCTTTTACACGCTCGTGTGAGAATCTGTAGCATTAAATATTGACAATTTCTCTCTTGCTGCTTATGTGAATATTCATGAATAATCACCAGTTTCTTATTCTCAGTATTAAACAATCAAAAGTGAAGCTAAGCCTGCACAAAGCAATAGGTGCAAGGAAAATAATGTTTTGACATGGATGATGTAGTTGGCTGGGGCCACGTTGACTGGCTCTGGTTCCACGTATCCAGGTAACCAGGGAGAATAGTTTAGCCATACATCTTGCCTACTGGATACTTCAACGATCTGTGAATAAAAGAAGTAAAAGGCAATATCAATAACTATAAATAACGACTTTATTGAAGAATGGCAAAGTGAACGAGTCTTTCTTCTGTTATTTGATTTGCAAGGTTTGTTCGTATTTGAAAATGTATACAAAAGGTATTTTGGGTCTCAAAATTTTCATTTACTGACGTCAGGACGTGAAATGTTTGAATTTTTATTGTGTAGAAAACAATAATCTGAATGAAAATGCCAGCAATCTCTTTATGTGATTCAAGGTAAAACTTTATTGGAAATCGATATCGTACCTTTTGATTTCTGTAGCCATTTTGTGGAACACTGAATTTGTACATCGGAGGACAAACAGCGTCAGTGATCATATATGGCCCTTTCTTGTCACTGAAAATCCAATTGTTGCGGTTGTTAACGTGTTGACATGCATAGTAGAGCTCAGTGTTGCAATCCTTTCCGACGTACCATCGATAATTTTCTCCGCTGGATAAATTTTATATAAATACAATTTTTGATTTTTATTTTTATTGTGTATCGTGTTTTTTATATTTGGATAGGTGCACAGAGAACTACTGAAGCACAGTTTAGTGAATGTGTGTGGTTCATCATCTGAGAAAATGTTTAAAAACTATTTTCGATGAATTTTCAATAAGAAATAGTAACATCTGCTAAGAAAATGATTGTTTGGTGTCAGTCCTTTCTCAATATCATTACCATATCATCTACATTAAAAAAACTAATTTAAAATTCGTTATTCTCCGAAAGGAAGAATACATATATTGAATGTTGAGGAAATATTTTGACTGTTATACTTGTTTTCTCACCTATCAAAATAGATGGATATGTCGCTCTACTAAAATGTAGTCCTTATTCTTTGATTATTTATGAAAATATCAGCTTTTGACCGAGAAACTTTAAAATGATAAAATTGATTCAATGTGTTTACCTCATGAAAACACAAGAATTCTCTCAAGTGGTTGCGAAGGCTCTCCTGCAGCCCACGTAAAGACGGCAGTGTACATTTGAGTAGGGTTAACGGGGATCCACTGCGACATACTGTATGTGGCACTTCACATATTCGGTGTAATCCACAATTGAGCCTACTATCTTGGGACCGTTGTAAAAGGCTCTGTTAATGAATAAAAAATGTAAATGAATAAAAAATGTGAGTGATAGCAAGGTTGAAAATGAAATATGATTAACATAAATATTCTTATTCAAATATAGATCTATCGATTTGTCGTGAAAGATTCGCGCCCTTACATCAGCGATGTTCGGTTTTTCCACATGTTAGAAAATCGAACATCTCAAAGCCACCGAAAATTTACGCATCACTGTCCTCACACTCCATACACACAGTGTACAATTACACATACACTGTACGTACGGCGTTTATGTCGAGAATGGTTTAAGTCGACGCAGCGTTTACTTTATTTAAGAAATATTATTTGAGGGCGCTGCGAGTAGCAATGTCGTAGATGTAAGGGGCACAATATTGGCATGTTTTGAATCGTCATAAATGAGTGAGAATGGGTATCCTGAAATCATATAATAGGACAGGTCAAAACCAATGATTTAATTGGAATAGGGTAACATATCTTCGAACATACAAAAGTTATCATTCAGTATGACATGTATGTGTTTTATGGCAAGTACAAAATGAGTATGTTTATTTCAGAAGGAATACAAATTTTGTATTTGTAAGTAAATTTAACTTATCATCAATGGGTAGATAAAAGAGGAAACAATTCAAATGCCTCCACCGTAATAAACTTTGAAGTCGGAAATTCGTAACAAATTTTTACAGACTTGAAGCGAAAAAATTGTGAAAATGCAAGATCGTGATGCAGAAAGTGTAATATCTTTGCGTACTATGCAGCAAAAGAAATTCTGATTCAGGTGGAGAACCTTTATCTCAAAAAAGGTTTTCATACAGCTAATTTCACACTATATTTAATTTGAAAAAATCTGCAACATTTTTTTTACTAGGCATTATAAAATGCCTATGGGGTATTTGCATTAAATTCCTGTAATGCATGACTGTGAGTATTTGGTTTACAACAGGTGAGTTTCTAAACAAAGCGAAAAAATGTATGTAAACGTTTTTCGTTTTCATTCTATTTTATTTTTTTTTATGCATTTTAAACAATGTAACACGGAAATTTTATAAAAAGATTAATATTTTGGCATCGTGTTTATATGCGTATTTACTGCACGATTCAAAGGACTTTATATTTGTGAATGACTCTCCTAAAGTTGGGTCATTTTACTCGGGCCAAAGTTCTTTGCTCGGTGCATTAAATACGCATATTGACACTCCGCCTCAATATTAATCTTTAAATAAGGCTGATGTAATCAAAAGAAAAATTCACATTTTGTTTTTTAAAGGAGCACTAGACCCATAGTTATTCCGGTGATTTTTCAGATTATATTTATTGATTTGTTTCGCCTACTAAAGTGAGTGATACAATGTTTGTTATTATTTATGAATCTTAGATAGCAACTTGCTATCAATTCTGGATTTAGAAGCGATTTTTAGCTCTCCATTTGGTTCAAAAAGCTTTGCTAAATATTTCAGATCTTTTGAATATTTCAGAATTTTTAGGAAAATTAAAAGTTCAATCACTCTCACATTTCGGCCTAGAGCCCCTTTAATGTATCAACAATAGAATGTTGATCAGTTTATGTTACCCGTAATGTGTTGAATCACTGTAAAATCTCCAGGCACCTGCATCATGTGGCTTGCCTCCACAACCTGGGTAGTTTGTAAACTATAAAGGAAACATCAGTAATGCATTATCGCACTATCATATTACATGATTGGATACTTTGAGGCCATGACGTGAAGGATTAATTTAAATGAAAACCTCACTGTATAATTCAAAATGTATGTTTTATAAAAATTTATCAATGTTTGTTTCTTTTTATAAATAACAACAAAAAGGGAAATACATGATTTGGGTTAAGGGTTCAGAGGAATGGTGTATAGTCTAGATATCTAACAATCGTTTTTATCTATAATCATCATCATCAAATGATTTTAATGGACACAAAATGAAGATAAATTCTAAGCCAAGATTTACCACATTAAAGTTCTGGGAGAAAATGCGTTGTAAAAAATCATTTATGCAATGGGAGGCACCATTTGTTGTAAAATACCACCAAATAGATTTACATTTACACTTTTGCCGATAAACATTGTTGTATAGAAAATTGTTTGGCTTAGAATTGTAAAGAGATATATTATGTTAACTTAATTTAAAGCTTACGGCATATACACCTTTTCAAACCAATTTTAGCCGAACATGATTTTCTATGGGGTTTCCTGTTGACAGTACTTACATATTTTGCTCTATTGTTGGTCCAGTTAAGTGCATGCATGTAGACTTCTCCCTTTAATGAGTATGTATCTCCAGTTCTATCTCCAATGACGACCGTTTTCCCGTCCTAAGATAGAAAAAGCATAGATTAGCAAAATTTTCCCTTTGTGATCTTTTTTTGTTTGCCTGCGGGTAAGATTTAAAGATCATACGCTACGCTAAGATTGAAAAGTAATACTTAGGTCCAGTGTATTTCTCACTGGGCACTATTTTGTAAAGCAGTCACTATAATAAGAAATATTAATTAACAGAAGAGTCACCTTACTTGTTTTAATCCCCTTTAAAATACACATATTCAAATAAAAATGTATAGCCAGAGGAGGCTTAGACATCCATTAAGATGTTGGTTTTTCAGTTGATGTTGTGTCTAGGAAGTTGAAGCGTTTGAATTAAAATAAAGCATCCGGTCCAGATGATATACATCCTGCTGTCTTACGTGAGTGTTCTCTTGATGTTCTTTCTGTTCCCCTGAGTATTATCTTTTCAAATTGATTTGATCTTGATTTGTTCCTAGTGATTGGAGAATTGCTAATATCACCCCAAGTTTAAAAAAAAGGTGACCATAGTTTGCCCTGTAACTATATTCCACTTACTCTAACTACAGAACTAGTGTTGTTTGGACATTCATGGAAGTCCATTGTTAAGGATGTTGTTCTAGATCATTTATTTGCCGATGCTTTGCTGAATTTATCCCAACATGGGTTCTTACCTAAGAGGTCTTGTGTTTCTAATTTATTGGAGTTTCTTGACGATGTTACAAAACTACTTGATTCCAGTTATAAAGTGGATTTCATCTATTTAATTTCCAAAAGCATTCAATAAGGTTCCGTTGGGCAGACTAATGATGGAAACAAGAGCATGTAGTGTGGAAGGGAACGTGTGCCAGTTGGATATATTCTTATTAATACTTGTTGTTCATGGTGAAAGTATCTCCATGGAAGAAGGTTACAAGTGGTGTTCCCCAGGGTTCTGTATTGGGTCCGCTTCTTTTCTTAATCTTCTTAATATTATTGATATTCTCTTGGCTCAGGATTTGTAAATATGCTGATGATACTAAGCTCTACAGGGTTATTGATAATGCTGGGGATTCTTTATTTTTGCAAAATGATCTGGATTTTTTGGTCCCAAACATGGCAGATATCTTTCAATGTTGATAAATGCAAAGTTATTCATTTGGTCAGAGCAATTTGGGTTTTGATTACTGCATGAATGGTTCAAATCTTCGTTGTGTTGATGAAGAAAGAGATCGATGTGTTGTCATTACTAGCAATCTGAAGCCTTCTAAACAGTGTACTTTATCAGCTGGAAGGGCAAATAAGATGCTTGGTTTAATTAAGAAGATTTTTTGTCTTCTTGGTAGAAAGGTTGTTCTTAATTTGTGTTAGCAGTTAATCAGGTCTCACCTTGAATATGCTATTCAGGCATGGAGTCCCTTTAATAAGAAAGAAAAGTTCATTTTGGAGCAAGTTCAGCAAAAAGCCACTAGACTTATCCCAAAAAAAGTAAGGAATCTCTCTTATGAATCTAGGTTACAAATCATTGGCTTGACCACGCTTGAGTTAAAGAAGAGTACGTTGCGATATGATTCAGGTTTTTAAATTCACACCGGGTAGTGATGCTTTGACTTCCTGTTATTTCTTGCATGTTTCAGCTTATCCTCATGTGACACGTGGTAACAGTTTGAAGTTGACCAAAGAGTTATCACAGGCTATACTAGGTGTTTTAGCTTTTTGCAAAAAGTTTTTAATGGCTTGCCTGAGTAGGTGGTTAGCTCCATTTCTGTTTCACAATTTTAAAGTCAACATTGATAAGTTCTTTACTAACTCTAGGTTTCTTTGATTTTTTCTGTATTTTTTTTGGTGTGGTGGTGTTAGCCCGTCATCTTGTTAGGCTATGTATGTATGTATTTCAAATTCCGAATCTTGACTTTCTGTTTGAAACCCTTATGATGCTGAACACAAACCCCTCTATCACTAAAAAAACATGGAATTTAAGCTCATCATTCTAACAGTCAAATAGTTTCATTTACATACAAATACGCTAGTCTAAGAAGAACAAATGTAATTAGTTAGTTTTGTTTCTATACATATATATATATAAAATATTATATATATATATATATATATATATATATATATATATATATATATATATATATATATATATATATATATATATATATATATATATATATATATATATATATATATATATATATATATATATATATATATATATATATATATATATATATATATATATATATATATATATATATATATATATATATATATATATATATATATATATATATATATATATATATATATATATATATATATATATATAGTTATATATTATATATATATAAATAAAAAAAACAAAAAACAAATGACAATGTCTTTAGCCAACATAATTTTTTAGAGATCAATACATATATTTATATTTATAAAACAATATATATATATATATATAAATATTATAAAATATATATCCTATATATATATATATATATATATATCCTTATATTATATATATATATATATACAACCAAAATATAATATATATGATAAATATATATATTTTTATATATATATATATATATATATATATATATATATATATATATATATATATATATATATATATATATATATATATATATATATATATATATATATATATATATATATATATATATATATATATATATATATATATATATATATATATATATATATATATATATATATATATATATATATATATATATATATATATATATATATATATATATATATACACAATATATATATCAATATATATATATATATATATATATATATATATATATATATATATCAATATATATATCAATATATATATATATATATATATATATATATATATATATATATATATATATATCAATATATATATATATATATATATATATATATATATATATATATATCAATATATGTATATGTATATATATATATGTCATACACAAATATTGATGTTTGTATATTACTTATATATATTTATATATATATATATATATATATATATATATATATATATATATATATATATATATATATATATATATATATATATATATATATATATATATATATATATATATATATATATATATATATATATATATATATATATATATATATATATATATATATATATATATATATATATATATATATATATATATATATATATATATATATATATATATATATATATATATATATATATATATATATATATATATATATGTATATGTATATATATATATGTCATACACAAATATTGATGTTTGTCTCTTACTTGTCTCATTTTCCGCTTTGTAGGCCATTCTCCTCCGTAAAAATTCTTCTTGTCTGATGGGGTTAAGATTTTACTTCCGAAAACATCTTTAAAAACTTTGTTGAATTCAGCAGCGTGGCCTTGATCTCCTTTTTCCTTACAGAAAAAAAATGTAAAAGACAAACTGGCAGAACCTTCTTATAGTGATATCTGGTTTGTATGGATGAATGTGTGCGCGCGTGTGTGTTTGGGGAGGGGTGTGGCGGTTAAAGTCATTTGTTTCTGTTGAGCTTAAACAAAGGATTCTCGTCCCAAGATTGCCAGGTTCTTTTTTTGCTTTATACTAGTCGTAAGGAATTTGTAACAACCATTATCAGCTATACAGGTCTTAGGTGTAAATGATTTCTTAATACCCCAACATAGCGAAACATTACTTGTTTATCCTCTACGAAATACGTTCTTATTTAGATTACATAAAATTGAATTTTCAGCTATGAGTTTTCAATATCGAAATATCTTACAAAAGTTGTATAAAACTATGGGTGATGTATCATAGGTGTTGTTTGATTCTTAAAACACAATGTTGCGTTGCATAGTGAGAAAATTATAAGCTTCATAAAATTTATTTTCGAAATCGAAAAGGAATAAAACGATGCGTTTAAAAGTACTTACATTTACGTATATACGAACGACATCTTTTGAATTATCTGGTATTGATAGAAAATCCGCAATTTCTTGTAAATCGTCCACAAATGTTCGATACCAAGGACGGCAAGACCAGTCTATTTGGTGAATATTAGATTCCATGTGGGCAACGACAAGCTTAAGAATAAAACAAGGTATGACAATATTTAACGATATATTTTAATTTTCAAGACTATTACACTCTCTGTTTGTGATTGACCATTATTTCATAAAAATTTTAAGTTCGGAAACTAGATACACTTTGGTTGGGAAACCATTTTGATATGAAGGAACACTTAGCAGATATCTATTGTAAATTATTCCGCAAGTGTATTTAAAAAGTGATTGCTGTAGGAAGTCAAATTTAATTGAGTGAGGTCATATAATCACTCGCATGACATTTTTTTTTTTACCTTTGTAAATTAATCACCTCTTACTAAGTGAATGAAAATTGTTTTTAATTATTCTGATAGGTAAAACATATACATGTACTTTTTTTGCCCATCTGCTTATTGTGTTCTCAGAAATATGACAAATCATTTCAGTTAAATTCACATAGACTTCTGGTATGTGACGGTGTGGTGACACGCCCAGCTTGTTTTCAACGTTTGGGTACAATTAATTTTCTCGGAGCTTTCAGCTAATACAATTTTGCCGGAATAATATCTCAACATCACCATTTTGCTTCAATAATTGTCCTCTGTTATATGGAATACACATATTTTACGTCGGGAAACATTTATTTAATATCAACCGTTTACCATTACCTAAAATATGTCAACTGAGTACTTCATACTCATTCCTTGATGCATATTTTTTTAAACCATTATCCAAACGTTAAGTTTCTTCCCTCTTCTTTCCTTACCTCTTCGTGACACCACCAAGGATCCAGCTCAATCCCTCTGATACCCATGTGAAGCATATCAGTTATTGAGAATTCTTGATTGGCAATTCCTACACACCATCTCCTATAAGGCGGAGGCCAGGTGCAGTTGTCCAATTCTGTGGTCAACAGGAAAATTTGGAGAAAGTTGTAAAAGTGTGTGTGAAATCAAATGGATCGCTTTTATGAAAAGAAAAACCAAATGTTATGAAACTCAACTGAAATCTTGTAGACTAAGAAGAAAGCAAATATGGTGAAGGAAAACTCATTAAACAAAAACTCGTGTAGAAAACCTCATCACCAAATTGGATACACAAAATAGGATTAGCCGAATAAGAGTTTAGCACTAGAGCACCTCAAAAGCTGTCCATAACATATGTGGGCAAAGAAAAAGTAATCGTGCGTTAATTCTATCACAATACTTACTTCCATAGCCATTAGCACGGTTGTTGAATGCATTATGTGCCTATATTTGTACGCAAGAAGAAATGAGGTTACTGAATAGCGGAGTTTCCACTAGAAATATACAAAAAATATACAACAATATATATTTACTTAAATTAAACGTATTTTTTTTATATGCATCCATATCAATATTACTATAGGTGTTAACTTAATAATACAGGGACTGTTCCGGAAAAATAGAAAAGGGGTAGGGCAGGTACGGATTCAGGGAGATAACTTTCTACACTACGACAGAGATGAAAATGTAAACACTCTATCTGGGTAATTCTCATTTTTTCATACATAAGATTGCCTGCTGAGTCAGATGTTTTCCCAAGAATTATTAAGCTCTCTCTCTACTTTATAATTGTTGATTTTATTTCAAAAAAATAAGTCCGAAATCTTTTCCAGATATTTTAAAGGGATGCATGGTACACCTGTGCAGTAATCATTAATGCCCAAATATAAACATATATGAACTATTACACCCAACATGCATGATTTAGAATTTAAAATTAAAATGCTGTAGAGTTCAATCTGATGTTGCTTATACCTGTGGGCAAAGTAAATTGATTGCGAAATATACAGCAGCAGTCTACGATGTATATTGAAGTTTAAGTAATTATTTTTTAACCAAATTAATGAATAACACTCGAATATTGATGTCTTCACACCCAACCTATTTTAGGAAAAGGTTTAGGCAGTCGAATAACCTTGAGACTTTGAACTGAGGAACTAATGCCGAAGTAATCTTTGAGGTAATATTTGGAACGAGTGGTTGTAAATAAACAGAAGATATCAAACCACGTAGGCCTAAACTTTTAATCTTTGAAGAGTAGATGTGAGCCATTTTACTCATTTTTGTGCATTTTTAGTCCACTTGTAGTCAATGTCTTTTGTTACAAATATCTTATGACTAAACAAGTTCAATACAAACCCATTAATATTCCATCCATTCACATCACGATTTTAATGGTTTGATGCCTCAACAACATTATCCATTGAATCCAATGGATCCTCGTTTTTGATATCAGTATTATTGTTTGCTTTTATTGTTACCCATCCAACTGAATCTTCTTAGTAATTGTTATTACAAACCATATGCATAAAATAGTAAACATTATTGCATCATTTTAGATACGCAAGCATTCACTGTATATATAGCTGCTTCAGTCAACTAAACAATATTAAAACTTGCGGCGTAAAGGTTGCAACCCCTGAACGACCTGTTGTAGAATAGCTAAGCTAACGGTGAATTGTTTGGAATGAACAGTTTTGGGAACAATTTTAGTTCTCTCCCAATCCGTCTGTAATGCGAGCCACCTCCGTTGTGTAAGTCCTAGCGCCACCCCAAACAGAATAACAAAAATGTTTACTCACATCAAATATTTGAATATTGTCGAACGGCTCATCGATCTAGAAGTCAGAACAAAAAGGACGGAACATTTTGAAGAAAAATAACTCTTAAGTTCTCACACAGTAAGTTTTAAACTGCTGAACCTACCTAAGTGACTTTCCAATTCTTAGAAGAAGTTATTTATAGTCTGTTTACAAAGATTACACGCTTGTAAAATGTTCACCATGACCATTAAACGGAATTTGTTTTCAAATTCTAATCAAAATTCATAGAGATTGATGTATTTTTGTGCATAAATTGAATTAAGTTCAGCTCATAAAATAGTTCAAGTAAATAATACAAGTTGCAAAAACAATTTGAAAGTTGCTCAAACAGCAAAACTCAACGACATTAATTTTTGCTTTGAATTTTTCCTTCAAAAGTTGATTGATTAAATCAATCAATCAATCATTTGCATTTGTAGAGCACCGAAACCAAAATAAATATTGTTCAAATAAGTTGATTGACTGATTGATAAAGTATTGATGACATACGCCAGCTAGATATATTGTACTGTTACAATATTATTTGTTTAGAATCAATATCATTTTTAAAGATAGCAATGCTTGGTATCTTGGAATATCTGTAATTTTGACTTGAAATATACGGGTCATGTGTATTGTGAAAATTACTAAGAGTACAAATGTTACCTCTAACTCTCTTTGCGTTTTGAGGGCAAATTGTAGCCAGGGGTCAACGGGTAATGACCCCGGTGTACAATGACCGGCCTCATCGCACTGAAAAAGAAAAAAAAAGATCAATTCTTTTCGTATCATATTTAACATATTACAAGCAAATGGGTGTTATCCAGCCATTTAGTTAAGTTGGATAACTATAGTTGGAAATGAAGTATGAATACTGTACAACATTAAATAGAATAAGTTTCGATTTTGAATATTAATCTAATCGTGTATTGTGTATGTTGGTAAAGTTATACATGTAATCTGGAACACATTGTACTATTCGATTTTTTTCTTCTGTATTCAACTCTACGTGTAAAGGTAAAATGAGTCAAACCTTTGAACACATTTTCTAGTTTGAAAGATAGGCATATCATTGTGTAAATTAAATGATTAGTTCAGTGGTCTTGCAAGTTTATTTTATATAAAGGGGACTTTTAAAGAAACAAAATGGTGGAGAAAGTATTCAAAGCCCTTATTCCGTTATGGAGATATTCAAGTTTAAAGCTACGTCTTATTTGTGTAGAAATAGCTGGTGCAGTAAGTCTACTATGGAAAGTTAGCGTCTTCATCCTCACATTATTAACAATTGTTAATGTATTTTAAAGAAAGTTGATTTTATTTTTTAACTATTCAAAGTATATTTCTCAAATTTTCTTCAGGTGGTATATACCCTCCTAGTTTCAATTTTACTACCTTTTTGACTATCCTATGGCTTTAGAGCCACAAAATATGCTATAATACATAAAGACTTTGAGGAATCTGAGGCTATGACATCACAACTAGTCTGACTTCAGTCTTTTTTACATAAATGATACCAAACTTTACACTTAGATATCTCCTTAACAGAATAAGATTTTTGAACGCTTTTTTTTTTTTTTTTTGTGTTGTTTCTTTTAAAGTGCTCTTTCATATAAGATTGCTTGGCTCCTAAACTAATTCTTTTTGCTCTGTGGTTTTCAGTATTGCATTTTACTTTAGAATATTGTTTCATACAGCTGAGCAGCATTGCATTCATACGAAATTATGTTATAGATTTTAAAACTTGTGAAAATTTTGTCGTTGAACATCTAAAATTAATTTAAACATGCTATGAATAATTTGGACTACGCTATAAAAAAATGTAAACAATTTAATGACCGTGTTTACAGGGAAATGCTATAATAATCCAATATAACGTTTTGATTGGTCGAATACAATGTTGCAACAAACTAAGGATCGTTTAAATTTTGATACTGATACCTCGGATAGCTTTTCTCGTTCAATTGCGAATAACAAAAGACAAACTGTATGAATTGATGAAAAAAGTAGAAGAATTGAGACGCAACAAATAAATCTTAACGCTTGAATGCAAACACCTGTATTGTAAATAATATTGCAGAATTTGATACAGTATGTTGCTAAATATAGATATGGGTAATATGACACATCCTTACCACTTCACAACCAGCTTCAATACTTAGATGTGTGCAGTCAGCAGCGTTCGCGACATCACGGAGGCACACCACCTGCGAAAAAGGTTAACGTAGAGCTACATTTTGAAGTCACATAAACCATTCTACTTATGAATTATTCGTATTCTTATTACCACGAATGATCAAAACATACTTTACCTCTTTTATTAGTGGATTTTAGATACAGGTAAGCTGTATATCATTACGAAAAAGTCTGTTTTGTACACGAAACAGTACAGTTCTGTAATTTGAAATAGACATTGTTTCTAAATCCAATATTTCTAATTCCACTTTTATGGTTATGGAAACTGCTGCTGATAAATTATATATCCCATCAACTAGGCCGAGGGAAACCGTTTTAATAAGAATAATCGATACTCCTTAGATTCCATGGATTGTGGAACAAATGATTATCTATCAAAGCTGGCATCTGAGTTTTGTCAGTTGGTCCTTTATTTGAAATTTATTGTAGTAATGAACGAAGAAGATACACAAGGAAAAAGTATTGAAAATCCACAAATTTCGCATAACGAATTTGTATATTTAATCCCTTTATATTATCGAAATTGAGAAGGGAACCTTCTTTACTTGAAATCTGAAAGTTCGCAAGTCAAATATTGTATTTGTTAACAAATATCCATTTTTTTTTCTTTTTCAAAGCGTAAATTTAATTTTAAAGATTAGTTATTGTCTGTAAGATAGAGGTAAATATATTTCAATTCGTGTGTTTTGATTGGTCGAAATACAATAATACAACGTTCATTTATAGTGATAGACCAATCAGACTTGTTTGGAATCAAATGTACGCAGCCACATTTTAACCAAGATCTGAAGATAGATGACCTTTAAACTACTAAAATCCTTAGTTGAAGGATTTAACCAATAATATTTAAAGGACTGCTTCAGGAGTCAAGCAGCCTTAAATGAAGGAGGACTTCCACAGAAAAAAAATGGTTAAACAAAAAATCCAAAATGTTATTCCGTTAAGGAGATATTTAAGTTTAAAGATTGGTATCATTCGTGTAGAAACGACTAAAACCAGACTAGTTACAGCCTTTTTCATGTATTCTATCAAATTTTATCCTGCGAATTTGTGACTTCAAAATCATCGGCTATGTCAGGAAAGTAGAAAAACAGAATCTAGTTAGGGTAATTATAATTCACCGCCTAAAGAAAGTTCGAGGAAAAATAATTCAAATAGTAAAAAAGCTTAAATACATTTTCTTTGAAATACATTAGCAATGGTCTGATGGTCAAGAATGTGAGGATGTGGGCGCCAGCTTTTCATAGTAGACTACACCAGTCATTTCTACACACATAAAATAGAGATTTAAACTTGAATATCTCCTTAACGGAATAAGATTATTGAATGCTTTCTTCATCATTTCTTTTCTTTTAAAGCCCGGCTTTTATATAAGATAAACTTGCTGAATTAATGCTTTGATTTGTAGTAGGGAGCACCAGGTGTGTTTACCAAATTCCCTAGCGGTTCATTATGATGGGGAAGTACTTTGTTTCCTGGGAGAGAGGCACAAGCAAAGAAAATAATAGTTCGCCTGCAATTCGGAATTTCGAGCAAATAAATACACGGATATCCATAATTACTGTCAAGGGGCGAAAATTGCCTGACATATGAAAAGTAAAAAGATTCGCATTCTGGAACAAAAAATATATTACACAGTTTATTTGGAAGTTGACAAAAAGATTTTGGTTACCAACATTGGCTCAGAATGTGACGGATCAAACATGATGTATGGATAGTGTTTATCATTGGGAACATGTCCCAGTCGTGCCCATAGCTAAAATGTAAGCGGTATATCTGAAAAATTAATGTGAAGCAATGTTTAACTTCTTATAATCAGTATAGCTAATGTAGACCGAGCTACCAATACAAAGAGCACTAGGCCGGAGTTTTTGTTTTAGTTCAAAGAAGAATGTTGCTCTTACCATTTAGAATGATATATTCATGCAAAATTACACTTACCTGAAAGAAAAGTAGTATAAACGCCTTTTTCATCTTAGACTTTCTTCGAGCTTAACACAAACTTAACTCATTCTTCAGACGTTGGATATCAATTACTGTTCTTTTGCAAATGTTAACTTGTAATCGTCTGAAACAAATTGTTGTCATTTCAAAGATTAAACTGTATAATATTTGTTTTGCTGTGGTGGCTGATATAATTGTGGCTTGATTCTTATCATCATCTGTCAAAGTGCGTTATTTTAGATTAGCAGACAGTCGTGATTTTTACAAGATAGGAATTGAATTAATCATCACGTATTTCTGAACTTTCCAACAAAGAATATAACATAAACTGTACTCGCGTAGATTTCTATGACACAGATTTTCGGAATGTTAAAATCATAAGGATGTGAAAAGATCGGTAACAATTATTTACACAATACAATTTCATATCCTCAATACCGTGAACAGTAATGTCAGAATTGTTTCAAGCAAAATTTAAGCCCCAACCTTCGATAAGACATGGCGCCATCCCTGCAGGCATAGGCGGGATTTGAGGTGGGAAAAAGGAGCATTTGCCCCGCATTTTTTCAGAATTTGTATTTTTGTATGTTTTTTGCATCTTAGCATAAAGTTGTGGTTTTAACCCTCCACTTTTGACTTCTCCCGGCCTTCCCCCTCCCCCTCCCCCCACACACACACACACTACTTTCTATAGGCAAATCCCGTACATGCCTGCAGGTAAATGAATACAAATTCGCTGAATAAATATACTGGCTAAGACGGCACACACTAAGTGCCAAGCAGCAAGGGCTTAGAAAGGCTTAGGAAAGGTGACCTTCGAGGAGGAGCCAAAATCCCCCAAAATTTCAAGCGGATGGATTGAACTGCATTGTAAATAAAGTTTTCATCAATTTTTGGTAAACTTCCTTTAGTTAATGGAAAATGTTGCCAAATTCTAATAATATTTCCTATAATATAATAACATAAGATTATGTAAATTTTTTCCAGTTTTTACAATTTGTTTGAATTCATTTTTATTATTTCCGAATTGAACTTCTTATGCGAGAAACAAAATGCAACGTGGATGGTGAAGTTCTCTCGTGAATAGGTTGGGGAGTGGTAAGGTGGTGTGACGTGAATGGTAAAGGATGAATTAAACAGGCCCGTGGTTGGGATCCACGCTTGTACGTTCGTTGTATTAACTTTCCAGAAATATTATTTGAATTAAATTTTCCGAAATTGCCAATTCAGATTTGGAAAAGATTATTGTCATTCAGGTTTCTAGTAAGAATAAAATAAACCACAGATTTAAATTCTACGTAAATCCAAATGAGAATCGACGAAAAAGACAAAAAAGGCGCACGAATCCTTTAATTCATACTTTTTCATCATGAGTTAACAAATAATTTGCCAAATATCTTGGAAATAAAGCTGACTTAATTTTACTGAATTAAAAACACAGTAGTCAAACACGGTTATCGATTGGCTCATTAGAAATTGTATAATATTTATACCAATCAGAATCTTTTGCATTTCTCTCCACGTTAAAACGATAACTGATAATATTCTACTTATACATAGTTAGCTTCATAGCAAAATTAAAATGACAATTAAAAGTAAAAGAAACAGATTGCATAACAAAGTAGGAAAGGACTGCTGAAGGGCAGATGAGGATGGTGTTGTTTGTATTTCAGGAGGTGCAAGATAACCAGGCAGCCACGGACCATAATTCATCCAAATTGATTCTCCGTTCGCAGCTTCTATGAGCTATAGAAAAAATGATAAGTATTTGAATTAATATATGTTATTGTTGGGAGGATGTAATTTCTAAAGGAAAACAACATACTTCTTGATCCTAAACCGAAGTATTTCATTAAGGATGAATATGATCATGTGCTTACAAAATACTGCAACAGCATATTCAGGAAGGATAAAGGTTTATACATTTTACATGCATCGGAGAAATATTTTCGTGATTATTCAGCGGAATAGAATTAGACCTACCTTTTGATTTCGGTATCCATTTTCTGGTGCAGCGAATTTGTACATATACGGACACACAACTTCAGATAATGTGTATTGGCCTTTGTTTTCACTGATTGTCCAAATGTTTGTATCTGTTTTGTGCTGACATGCGTAGTAAAAATACTCATTGCAGTCCTCAGAAACAAACCATCTTTTGTTACTACCGCTGCGATATCAAAGAGTTAAAATTAGAAACGAAATTTGTACTTGTGGCAAGACATACAAAAGTAATCTTGAATGCAAATATGATTTGTTTATTAATTATAAAAAATTATTGAAAATAAGTTAAGAAAAAAGATAAATGGTGTTTTGTGAAGTATAGTTCTCGTATAAGTCCGAAGCCCAACGGGTCGGGGAAATAAATGAAAAATGGCTGAAAGTGAAAGACATCACTTTATCATACCACACAGAACGTAGAAGTAAGCATACATTTTAAACAATTTTGTTACTACAACGTACACAATACAAAAGTTAGAAATTTGACGATATGACAGATTTGATAGATATGAAAAGTATTCATGCACAACAACTTAAAGTACCAACCGAATCACGTATTCAATTGAAATACAATCAACTCTAGTACAGTCATTAGAGAACGTATTAAGTTTGTACTTTTAGAGTTTTTAAAAATATTTTGGTCACCAAGTTTTTACTCTACCTCATATAGATGCACGAGCCCATGTGGAGTTGCTGAGACGGCTCTCCTTCAGCCCACGTAAACACTGCCGTTCGCATTACATTTGTATTGATGTTGTCGGCCGCTGGATTCTGTACATGGCATTTAACCAGATCAGAGAAATCCAGTATAACGCCAGTGGAAGTTGGGCCATCCCAGACAATCCTAAATCATTTAATTGAAAAGAAAATGTTTTGAAATTGTCGTTCCTATTTTTTACACGTATAACAGAAGCTGTTAACGTTCAACAGCCTAATGAAACATCATATCTTTTAAAACGAATGTAAAGTTTCCACTATTTTCAATTTTAACAATACAATGAATACATTGGCTGTAAGCCAACAAAACGACGGGTTTTTAAAGAACGACGGATTTCTAAAGAATGTGAACCATATATGAAAAAATCAAACATATTTCAACTTACATTTAGTTTACTAGCAAATTCCATATATTGGTGATGTGTCATTTTGTATTTTGTGCTTAGTAGATACGAATGTCTTTAAAATTTTGAGAAGCAGCTGAAATCATTGGATTGATTTAACAACATTTCTACGTGTCATATTCTTACATACACTTCCAGATGCACTTCTCATCATTTGACTCATCGTAAAATACATCAAACCGTCATTATAGATGTCACTAAGAACTGAAGCCATTAATAAATTTGAGACATCTACAAATGCTTTCACGTTAAATATCTTTCAAACTGTTTGAATATCAGAAAAAGAATGAAGATAGGGTTTACATACGGATAGTGGGTACTGTCAGAATAGACTTTCCAAGGCCCATCATTAATATCTTTGCCACCACACCATGGATAAGGGCTGAACTAAATGAAAACAAAATCAACTTCATTTTGCCGATATGTACGCATCCATTTTGAGTTCACAATTTCAAATAGGAAATCTCCTTCAATTTTTAGCCCATTTTGTGATTATGTTTTTAAATATGAATATGCGGAATTCGATGTTAGTCAGAGCTGCTTATTTCGAAATATCGTTAGTCCAGCAAGTAACAGATTCACCTATCACTAACAGTATATACGGGACACCAACATGGATTCTGAATAATAAAATGTAATCCTTTTTGCCCCTGTACTGTACCACTTTATCTTAACCATGAAAACCTCCAAAAGTGCTGTTATGGATGGAATAACCGTTATTCTCACTAACAAACATACAGTGGCCTTTTCACTGGACAAAATATGCACAATTGCTCTTTTCACCAAATCTATTAATAAGCTTAGTATACCTGTATACACAATGCACCTGGATATCTATAATTAGAAAAAGATGCGTGGCTAGTGTATTGTAATAATTTCACTTGCTGAAGAATATCGCATTTACTTATGGACAAAAATCATTCACTGAATACCAGACTGCCAGATAACATTTTGTCGCCCAAACAGTGTGTAAAATGTATGCACGTAATCCTAGTTACCGATGATAAATACAACTTGATTCGGAAACAAAACTTCTTTTAAGCTTTCTGTTAAAGAAAATAATTTTTCAAACACCCATATTCAAGATAACGGTTTCAGTCCTTTTTAACAAGTAACGGTGTGCTGTTTTAATCGGCGATATTCTCATATTTATCTCTCATTGGAATGTTTTAGTATAAATATAAAAACTACGAAATTAACACCATCAACGATTAACTAGCATTAAAAACATGTAAAATGCGATATTTTTTAAAGAATGAATTTGCAATGCAATTATCTAAAAAATATATTTGATGTTGCTTAAAGGAGATATAAAGTTTAACATAATCCTTACTTCATATGATAGAATTCAAAATAAAACAAACTTCTGACCAAGTTTCACAAGACCGAAAACAATCTAACATATTTTTTTTTTTATTGATAAAGACAATGCCCCTATGGAAGCAGCCATTTTGCTTTTAAAACATGCGAGCAATAATGTCATCAACTCAAGAAGATAGGATGTTGGAATATAAAGTATTATTTCATAATCTATTGCAAGGATTTTGGTTTATGACCAATTGGTTTCCTTGTGTTCAAGAACATTCTTGTGTATACATGAAATTATCAACACAAGCTACTAACGGTTCTTAGTTCTTCATCTTTATATGAAATTATAAAGCAATACACGGAAGCCCATTGTTGTGCTGGGTACATAATGTCATGTCTGACAAGATTTTCTACGTGTAATTGAGCACAATGGCAGCGTCCATGTGTCGATTTAACATGTGGAGAAGCTGAGCTTTTGACTTGTTGTTTTTGGTAGATTATTTTAAATTATTTTCTGCGATAGGTAGGGGTGCTCTTTGGGCTTCAGAGCTAAGTCTTTGATTTAAAACTGTGAATACGTGGAAATACTTGTGGCCTCCAAGTCATAATCTTTGTAACAAAATAAATCCAGACTTCTGCTTCCTTATTTGACAAAAAATCGCATAAATGTTATATAGATGCATATTACATACTCTGAGAACAGATCTAGAACTCGCTATATGTGGATGGATGAACATATCGCCATGGGTGTTGTCAGAAAGCAGCACAATGTTCTTATCGAACTACATACAAATAGAGAAAACAAAGTAGAACTATAATGTTAACCATAACATATATGCAGTTTTACGTATAATGATCGTGCACAATTTTTATAGAATACATATAACCTATTTCTCAAAGGACGATGTACCGATATTTTACAAATGCAGATTTTGAAACAACCATAGAATTACAATTGAACATTTACATGCATTAGAAAAACTTCTGTTAAACAAAATTACTATTTGATGTATTTTCGATACTATGTATTAACTGTATATTTGACTGTAAAGATTCAAACTTTGACACTGTGATGATCACAGTCATGATCAGTGCTTCACTAAGTTCTAAACTTATTCAATAATGCCTTATAATATCAATCAGTCATGTGTACCATAAGCTCCATTTCAAACAGGTTTCTTATCAAGAGCAGTATTCTCAGAAACGTTGTAGTTCTATCGCGATATTTTATTGATAAATGTACTCTGAAAACTACTTTTCACATATCAAGAGGAAGATAAATGCCTTGGCCATTTGTGCTTCAGTAAGTCCTAAACTTAATAAATAATGCCTTGTAATATCAAGCAGTCGTGTGTACCATAAGCTCCATTTCAAACAGGTTTCTTATCAAGAGCAGTATTCTCATAAGCCTTGTAGTTCTATCGCGATATTTTAACAATAAATGTAATCTGAAAACTACTTTTCACATATCAAGGAGGACGATTAAGGCCTTGGCCATTTCGTATATTCCCTCTCAAACAATTGTTTCCTTGAAATAACGATGTTAAGCTACCTCAGTGTTTTCTGTAATAAGTATTTAACTTCTTCCAAACGTCATTTCACCACGATATTCTGTATTTTTGTCATCAATACGAAATAATACTTTTTATGATGTACTTTACCAAATACAGGCTTATCAATTTCAAAATATTTAAAATATCATGACTTACCTTTCTCAATTCACGCATGGTCGGCCACGTATCGCCATATAATGCTTTATCGAATGGCGTGAAGAGTCGTACACCAACTGTTTCTGCTATTATTTTGTTAATTTCATAGTCGTAGTCATCATTTGCTCCCTGCAAGTAGAACAATAATCACATAATCACTACTTCTTCGAATATATCGCTAAATGCTTAATACTGATTATTCTTATATGCAACATTTCTTTGACCACTCTTTCCAAATTTTAGAGGAAAACGTTTACCATCAATTTTCAAAACATTATTTGTCATTTGTATTTGCCTTAAACATTCCTTACACACTACCATAGCACCCAATCTGCAAATGGTTAATCTTTGCAAAGCGCAAAGCTGATTACTACAACTTTACTGTTTGTATCTATTCACTGATTAACCAAGCATAGTCAATGAATACACAACACAACACAAAATATAACGCCTGAGCTGCCGTAAGGCGGTGTCATTCGTATCATGCTGTGATCACATAGCAGTACGACATCTATATACAAATAATCTTAAAGAATGATTTTTCGAAACAATTAAGACATATTCGTAATATTGGAAATAACGTAGATCAACGATAACCTAAGCATTGTTTACGAATCTTAGATAAGTTGTGGGTATGAATATTGATGTAACAGAAGATGTACCCGTGTGCATCACAAAGCTTTGTTGAATGTCTTGGAGTCTCTAGAACATTACTGTGTTAACCATTAGCTTAACCATTAAATGGACTGTGTGGGCATAGATATATACAAAATTACCCGTACACTCTTAGCAAAAAGTGTTCCCTGAACCCTTGTTGAATACATTTAACTCCACTTCATTTTCCACATATATGCCAAATGTGCAAATAGTTTAAGTTTTTCCCTATGTTTTACATACTGGGCATTGCATGTCACCAGAGATGACGATTAAGTATGACAATAAGTTATAGAAATACTGCCTTACACCTAAAACAATTTGGATGATTTCACGTTCGTTTCCCGGTATTTTCAACCAATCTGACACTTCTTGCAGAGCATCCTGAAGATTGCGAAGTCTCTCAAAGCAAAGAGGATATACATCCGCCACCTCTGATATATGAGCCATCTTCCACTAAAAGACACAAATTAAATTGTAACTCTATACCATGTATACTGTCTAATTGGACAATGACAATTGAATGAGATTCCAATTTGGAAACACTAGATTGAACGCTAAAATTGGTACATTTCGAGATATCATGGTTTTCGACGATATTTCGTTTTCTTATCAGCGAAAGTTTTATTTTCTTTCATTTTGTGATCTAAAAATGTCAACTTATTTACAATAATTTCCCTTCACAATCACAGCTTTAAGATGATATCAAATACTTTTGAGGAATTCATTATCATTGATACATGACAAGTTTATATCACATATCCATCATTCTTTGTTAGTTTAAACTTGTGAAATCGTTCATGTTGTGTTTTGATTATTCTCAGGTCCAGGCTTTATTTTATAATGTTGTATTTTCATATATTTAAAACACTCTTCTTTTTGGTGAGATGTTGCAAACATTATTCAAAAGACTCATCACTGGGGGTAATCAAAAGGAATTGGACCCAGTTAGTATGTACATGACATAGGCTATGCATGTTATCACTCGACGATGCAATTAATTATAAGTTACATTGAGAAAGCTAATAATTATGATTGAAAGATTTTTAGTAACATGAAATAATATTAAGTGCCATTAATTTAAATAAAGAATTTGCATATTTATTTTGATTTATTCGATTTGATTTATTTCTTTTCCATTTTCATACATATATTACAATATTTACAATGAAAAGACATAACAGTTTATTAGAAATGGTGGAAAGACTTAGAAGCCGGAGCTTTTGCAAGAAGCCCACCGTAACTAATATTGAATTACAAAGGAAATGTTTAGAAAAGTAAAATAGTGAAAATATAAACGTACACGTGGCATATTGTGTAATTGTGCATTTACTTGAGTATTTTCGATGACGTCACAATGCAAAACATGAATGTAACCTACCTGACCGTGGCACCAATACTCATCCAGTTCCACCCCCTCATGCCAAGATTTAGCATGTCAGTTATACTGAATTCTTGATTTGCAAATCTATAGCACGGAAGGTCATAAGGAGGTGGCCATACGCATGTGTCATTCCCTTAAGAAGATAGAAAAATAAACCACGTGGACGTTTATATTTCTTATAAACAATTTCTCAGTTATGGTCATCGGGTAATGACACATTAAATGTTGCTTTATCTCTTAAAAGACAAAAATCTGTCCGATATTGATACCACCTCCGTATGGATGGTTTTGTGAAATATTTGTTTCTCCTTAGATATTACTTAAAGTTAGTAATATCAAGTACTTGGTGTTTTTACTTTTTTTTTATTTCAACCAAATGAGAAGTAAATGCAATATTTATAAAATATTCAATGCGCTAACTTAAAGTACACAATTTACTTTTTTCATTTACTAGGTAGGGAGTTGTGTTTCCACAATGTACTTCAATCAAACATCTGTTACAGGGACCGCAGAACAATGCTTGAAGTGAGGAGCTTGAAAGGTAAATGGTGAAAATATAAGGCGCCAACATATTCATATCAAACCATGTGCACTAACTCCCAAATATAGTGCTAGGGAGGGGCACCTCCAAAAGGAGGGGAGGGCCAAGAACCTCCAAATATCCCGGTCAGAAATGGAAAAATTGCACTGGTAAATTTAATTCCATCATTGGCATTGCTGCTAATGGGAAAATTTGGGGGAAATTTTCTTTAATTTCCTGGAAATTTTCTTCGTTTGTATCCTATCTTCTTTGATTTCGTGAAAATTTTTGTCAATTTTTGGGACACCTATTGACAAATTTGACCAAATTTTCAATAATTTTGAACAACTTTCCTTCATTTCTAGACAATTTTCTTTGTGTGGAAATTTGTATAAATTTTCGGGATATTTGTTGACAAATTTGAAGGAATTTTTGCTCCTTTCTCGGTCCTTTCTTTTACATTCCGGTGAACAGTTTGTCAATTTTGGGGAAAATGTCTTCATTTTTGGCAAATTTCATCAACTTTTAGGAAAATTCCTTCGTTTACAGCCAATTTTCTTTTGATTTCGTGAAATGTTTTGTCAATTTTCGGGACATATGTTGACAAATTGGACCAAACTTTAAAACATTTTTACCAACTTTTACTTCAATTTTCCTTCATTTTGTAAAAATTTATTATTTTATTGTGTGAAAATTTTGATGTTCATTTTTGGCAATTTTATTCATTTTTTGGAGAAATTCATTTATTTTTAGATAATTTTCTACGATTTTGAGGAATGGTTGTCAATTTTGGGGCAACTTGTTGACAAATTTGACCAAAATGTTGAATAATTTTACGAAATTATCATGTCCCCTGAATTTTACCAATTGTTTTAATTTTATATTAATGATTTTCCAGGTTTAAGGTGAAATACTCTCAGACCAATGCCATATCATTTTTAATTTTTACACAGAAAATAGTGGGTGTAGCTAATTGCCCCCCCCCTCCTTCTTCCTCCCACCATCCCGTCTCCGCGGTTCATGTGTTGAGTGTAGATTGTATCTTATGTGAAATGGATCGGAAAGATTGTTTAACTAGCTAATGTAGTGTAAGAGTGCAACAGTTGCACTGTTTATTTCAGGCATTGACATTTCGCTTAATTCAAAGAATTATGCTGCTCACAATATGTCATAAAATGACATGGCGTGACCAGCCGATTTACAAAAGAACTGCTTTAGTGGAAATTTATTTTACATACTTAAATACAAGGTAAATAGGTGAGAAACGTACGTCCATATCCATCAGCTCTGTTGTTGAATCCATTGTGGGCCTAGAAAGAAAGTTAATTTAATTGCTTTAACAATTTTATTTCCTGAGTCAGTATTCACTTTATTTGACATCTTAATATTTTTTTCGTATCATATGTTACATTTAATAGCTAATGATAGCTCAACTTTATATATGGTTTAGAAAGCTGATCCATTTGAGTTTTACCTATATAAAGTGCAGAGCTGATCCATTTGAGTTTTATCTATATAAAGTGCATAATAAAATGCGTAATAACTGTTTAAAATGTGCCTCTTCCCCAATGCACAAAATGATATTCTCGCAATAATCTGATAATAACATCTTGTAAAGAAATTTTTGGAAATCACATTTCTAAAAGATTGTAGACTAGTAGAGGAATCCTAAAGTGCATATGAACTTTTTGAGTAATTAGACTTAAAAAATATACAAAGGCTGTAAATGGTTACATTCCAAATAATTGTTGGAATTTTTATATTTCCCCATAATTTTGCAATTTTAACAATCTATACCTACAGTGGCACATGCAGCATCTCGGTGTCACTAGTTCGTTCAACAGTTCAAGAGCTGAAGTAACTTTATCAGGTGTTTCCGTCATCAACAATATAGATGCTATGCTCTCAGAATGGAACAGATGATGCGTTTTAGGTAGGAATTTACAAGCATGATTATTCAAATTTCACTTACATCAAATATCTGCACGTTGGTAAACGGTTCGTCAATCTGAAATCAAATCCATGAAAAAATGAGCTGATTGAATATTCGGAAATAAATCAACATTGTTTGCAGACATTCTAGTAAAGATAATAAACTCGACTGAATAACTACTGATAATGAATTAGGAAGATAATATGAGAGCTATCCAAGGTTTTATCTTTGAAAATTGATACAACAGTTCACAGTTCCAGTCTGCTCATGCGCATACATACGTTTTACCTTAAAGTTGCGAGTAAACAAACCTGAACGAGCGCACAGCAAGTAAACATACAACGAGCAAAATACGCACTTGGTACACGCGTAGTATTATTGAGCGTCGTTTAGAAATACGCACATTGTACATGGCCTAAGGTTGTAAACTCGGCCCTACATTTCACTTTCTGTGTTAGGACGACATGGGTTTTTTCCCGATGACTTAATATTACCTACAATACTGAAAGTTATATAACATATTAAGAAAAAAAACAATCGAAGTGACTGGATTTTAAATAAAATGACTTTAAAAATTTGTTATCATTACAGACAATGGGGAAAATTGTTTTGTTTACTTTCAACTCAAAATGGCGGATGGAACTGTGAACTGGTGTATTTGTATATATACTTCAATATGAGAAGATCATTTAAAGGTCAGCTATCTTGATTGAAATGTAGTGAAGTACATTTTATTCCAAAACAATGCAGATTGGTCGATCAATGTAAATGCACACTGCACCATTGTGTTTCGACCAATAAAAACACACGAAATTCAAATCAATTTAACCTCACGTTAGAGTCAATAACTGGTCTTTGACCAATTTCCATCAATCCCATGACGATCGACCTAATCGAGAAGAAAAATTATAGTGCGATATTTCTCTATGAAAGTCTTCACTCATTAAATCTTTCTTGCATCTTTAAGTTCTTCGTATTTGACACCATTACGTCATAGAGGAATGAATAATATGGTCTCGCTTACCAGATGTGACCATGTGGTTATGAGCAGTAAAGTAGATCCAGATTTTTCGAAAAACTTTATCCCAGTGTTGCTTAATCTGCATAAGTCACTTCTAGTAGACGTATGGATAGTAGGTAATAAGTACAAAGCTCTTTATAATAATATTATTTGACTATATATTTTTGATGAAAATCATAGGTGAAATATGGCATCGTAGTGCAAGGCAACCGAATTATCTTACCTGAAGTTCCCTTTGGGTTTTCAATGCATAATTTAACCAAGGATCAATTGGAACGGTTCCTCGTCGGCATGCACCAAATTCATCACACTGAAATATAAGCATGAGGTCTATTTAACCCTCTGACTAAAACATAAAACATTACAAATACATAACAAATGGTTTGCTTACTTGTGAGCATCAAAGATAAAGCTGTATTTAAGATGTATGAACCTCCGTTCCTGTGTGATACTCATGGTGTATAAATAACTCAATATCACAGAAAATGAATGAATGCATAATGAAAACTTATATTTTGTGAAAAGTAACGCCTCTCTGCTTTAACATTTTAAGCGTATGTCACCATCGTGTTTTCACTTTTTCCGACTTGGAAAAAGCATTCAATTGTTTTGTTTACTCTCATATGATAACTTCTAAATCCAATAAGTTACTATAAGTTATTATTAAATAAGTTATAAGTTATCAGTCTAACGAGTGAGTATGTCAGACGTGCTATTCTATATAATTGTGTTGAAATGAACGAAGAAAACTAGTAACTTTATGCAATCGTCAATCTATTACTGAGAATGTTTAAAGTTTGGTAAATAGAAACTCATGGAACACTTACTTCCTCGCATCCCGCATCAATGCTTAAATGGGTGCATCTGTAAGAAATAGATACATCCAAGACAAACAGGAACAAGACTGCCTGTAATTGGAAAATACATCATCGAAAATTATAAGTACATGAGAGCACTCGGCTTAATAAAAAGAACAACTTACATGCTTAAAATGTTGCAGGAAGCAAAACAACATGTGAGATTATCTAGGACACCTAGGAGAGTACGGTACTCAGGAAGGCTGCTCAAAAAGTAAAAGAAGATAATAAATTTTGCATATTTTTCAAGTTTTAAATTGCTAAATTGTTTTCAAATTAAAAAAGGCATGCAACTTCTTCCAAAGGTGTTATTATTATTTTGTATTTATTTCCGCAACATAACATGTGACAAATATTATAATGTACATGGAAAACAAAAACATAATACAAAGAGGTAGATGATTTTATACAGAGCAGCATATATCTTTAAATGGATACGCATGATTACTTTTACGTACAATTATTTACATGATAACAAATAAGCGGAGGAGACTTGGGGGAAGCAGTGCTTATTTGAATTCCAGGCCACCCAATAGAAGAAATAATCAACACTTATTTACTTAATCCCACCCACACCACCGCGCCAATGATAGGGATGATATAAAGAGGTCAATAATTATTTAACAGATATCTTTTAAAAGCTGATTTAAAGGAATTTCATAATCTGTGGGTACGTAAACACACATCTAAAGAATTCCAATACTTGGGGCTACATATACGTAATGTTTTTGGTACAAAGAAGAATCTTAATTATTTTGATAAAAGTTATCCTTGTTACGTGTATTATGATGGTGAACATCGCCAACCTTTGTAAAAAAGAATACAAATTGGAAGGAAGTAGATAATGATTATATTTATACATAAAAATACCAAGTTGATAGTTGTGTAAATCAAATATGTTAAGAATACGGTTCTCTTTAGAAAGGGGTGTTGTGTGTTCACGGTATATTACATTGTTGATCAATCTTACAGCACACTTCTGAAGAATCAATAGACGATTAACAATAGATGGATAGGTATTAGCCCAGACAATATAAAAATAATTTAAGCACGGTACAATTAAAGTATTATATAAGGAGAGGAGAATTTTATTAGATAAAAGACCTTTAAATTTATATAAAATTCCAATGTTTTTGGAAACAGTATTGGCTACTTTCTGATCATTGGGTTTCCAGCTTAAATTATCATCAATTATTACACTAAGGAATTTAGTAGGACGGACACAAGCAATTCTATCATTGATCGTCAATGAATAAATTGATATTGGGGGTAGTCTTTTCATAAGGTGAAAAATAATACATTTAGTCTTATTTGTATTAAGGGATAACTTATTTGTTTGAAACTATTCAAATATTTTATTAAGTTCGGTATTTATTACAGTTGCAGCGGTATAAGAATCTCCATGTTTATAAAACAAATTAGTATCATCAGCAAAACGATTGTAAGACATAACTTGAAGCATTACTAATATCATTAATATAGATAAGAAATAAAAGGAGACCTAAAATCGAACCCTGGGGAACACCACATGAAATATTTTGATAGTTTGATTTACATGAACCCAGTGGAACAAACTGTTGCCTATTTGTAAGATACGAGGAGAACCAATTAAATTATGTACTCCTAATCCCATAATGATGTAATTTGTGAAGAAGAATTGAATGATTAACAGTATCAAAGGCCTTTGATAAGTCAAGAAAAACACCAATACCATATTTCATTATTATCTCAATGTGAACTTAGAGAAAATACACCCAGGACTCAAGTTATAGTATCTGTTCGTTCTCTTAGGCTCGGTGAGTATCGCAACCACATATAAAACCTAAAAGATACAAACATCATAAACACATGATTAGGACAATATTACTCCAAGTAAGAAAATACAATATCATCCAAAAACAGTTACACTTGGAACGTAATAGAACGTTTTACAAGAACAACTTCTCGTGTTTACAAAGATTGTCACCCATCTTTAAAACGACCTAACATTCTAGGATCTGTGCATTGCGTCAAATAATCCTAATAAACAGCGGTGCGGTAGCTGCGAAACAAGTGTGGGGACACCAAATTCAGTACTTGTCCCTCAAACGATTGGTACTGCAATGGCACTTACTACTTGGCAATAATATCACCAAAATGGCCATAACTAGCGCAACAATAAAATTTTCATTCAACATGTTACTATAGAAACACATGTAGAAAATGAGGTGCCGTGAGTCAGCTGTATTTCTAACACTCATCCCAAGTTGATAATAGATGTGATCCAACAAGTGTTAAACGTACAGGAATCAATGGTTTCGAACCAGCATTGTATAGACAACACATGAGCAGCAACAATAGCATAAACCCACTTTAAGCAACGAGTCACATAATACATATCCATCATATGTTAATGACCAGGTCACATTGGAGGTCACACTCGCACTTCCTAAAATGGCAGCGGCGTACTCTGCTAGACAAGCCTACCTTTGCAAGATATTAACATTCTTGCTGTTCTTTAAACAGATATCCTAATAACTAATAACATCTAAAAACTAAATACTACTCACAAAAAAATCAAATATTGACAGCTAAAACGTGTCAATCATAACCATACATATACATGGCGTCATATAGCAAAAGTATAAGTCCAAAGAGTAAGCTTAATAATAATTCCGACCAACTCAAAGGTGAATTGCATTTGGCGATAAAAGAAGAAGAATTCCGTACCAAGGTTATAAGGGTTTTGGACATTTCTAATCGTGTCTGACGTTTTAAAGTGGGAAATGCACAAAGCATGCCTCATAATCATCATTCTACTTCTACAGTTTCGTAACGAGCATTTAACACATAGAATACCATAGCCTAATCAAGATATAAAACAGTGGCAAAATAAACGTTAAGTTTCTCACCCCTCGCCGAAGTTTCCTGGCACAAAATTTACATCAGTATATTCAGTGACACTTTTGGTTGTTGAAAATACAGCTTCATGACAAAAATCAAGGTATTTGCATAGATTCACATCTCGATATTGTTTAGAAAGTACAACGTTATAACATCTCGTAAAGGGCGCTATGTCAGATTGATTAAAAAAGTTAGCACAAAATCCCGATAAATTTAGCTGGTTCACATAAAGCACGACCTATTTGATCAACCAGGTCAAAAACTGCTTTATATGTGGAATAACTGGAACGAAAACCATATTGACTCTTAAAGAAAAAATCATTCTTAAGCAAAAAATGAAATACACGATTATATACAAGACGCTCCAAAACATTTGAAAATAAAGGAAGAACTGAAATAGGTCTGTAATTCTTAACACTTAGAGATCGATCGGATTTAAAGAATGGAATAACTTTGGAATTTTTTTAAATTATTAGCCACAACTCCTGATGATTGAGACAAGTTAAAAATAAAACATAGTGGTTTCAATATACCATTAATTATTTTCTTCACAATATTTACATGAATATTATTGAAATCCGGACTTATTAGATTTAAATTTACTAACAATGGAATA
>JAIGNY010000703.1:1035000-1065000 GCA_020152595.1 Chiridota heheva
TTTATGGACATGGCAATATGCGACTCCAGACAACCAGCGGGAACTTTTGATAAGACAAGTAACAGTGACGAACATACACTGCCACTCACATTAACAAGCAGTACCCTACGTCTGGGACTGGATTGAATGAACAACGATACATTTAGCCATCCGCAGCGAACAGTTGACAGTTTGAGTAGTGCTGGATATAATTTTGCTATAAATGTTATGTTGAAATGGAATATTATTTCTACCAATATGGTGATATGACTGAACGGAAGTGATATTGGCTCTCAAAAACTACGAATAGGTCCAAGAATCAACCAAACCCTCTGTACGACTGTTCACGGACCTGTATAGTGACTTAGCGATGAACCATACGCATAATCCATGAACATGATGAACAATAATAGCAAAATAGGGTGCCCATTATCGAATATGAAAATAAAGATATAAAAAAGATGAAAACTGACTGATACCGTACTAAATATCATTGCGATCTCGTGATATTACAGATTCCCTTTCTGTGAATGATTCATTTATCTTTTTGCATATTTCACAGGAAACCATATCATTTCGCAAATGATACTCTCTGTTTGTATGCATTTTTCCTTGTTAGATTTTGTTCCGAAGTTACTCTGCCATGTTGGACATGTTCAATGGTTGAATATTTCCGACTTAATTTGGCGGTTATGAGACCAATTTCATAATATTATTATGTAGATTACGGAAGTGAAAGGAAAACACAATTTGTTTTTGAATAGACTCGGTATATATTGCTGAAAAAGTTAAAAAAAATATGGAGTATGAAAGTTTAGTGTAAAACTTACTGAAACCATAAATCAATTCCGAGATTACGCAATCACGTGATAAAACGGTTCCCCAATTATAGATTGATCTAAAGATATCATAAGCAACAGCTTTCATGTCCAAATAGTTTTTTAGTTTTTTTTTGTACTTGTCAGGTCATACGAACAGCAATTACCAGCTGAAACCTTAATTTTAGGGATTACCCAGATCCCTAGGATTACGCATTTGTCAAGGTAATGAATTGGAGCTCGACAAATAACCCATAATGCACCATGCGTCCTATATACTTTTATTGTGTATTTACTTTATACAAGAGTAAGTGTACCATCTCAATTTCAGGACAATAGATATTAAATGTTTAGATTCGTTACGTCATAGACGTTTTTGTCGGGAGATTTCCGCACTTAAACTTATCAACCCTATCATTTCATAAGTGGATCTTAAATATGTGTTATAAAAGTGTGTTACCCTGTAATTACTGTGCAAAAAGTAGCATTTTTGATCATTTTAATGGCTAACAATAAGAGAGTATCAGCCCTTAGAAAATCATTCATTCTAGAATCCATAAAAGTGTGGATTGCTTCGTGATCCTTGAATTCAAGGTTTATCCGGACTGATTATGGATCAAAATAAACAAATCTCGGGCAACAATTGAACCATTATGCGCAAGAATGATCCTAAAGAGTAGATGAATGAACAAACCCATAAATTGACAAATTGTTTTAAATGAAGAAAAGGAAAATGTCTCAAATTCTTGAAGCTGGGGAGACAAAAAACTAAATTCCTATTTCTGTCAACAAAAAAAGTATTATTTAACGGTAAAATTGATAATAATCAAAATAGTCATTCGACCGACCCATGGTGCATTTTATTCTTCCCGTTGTTGCTTCACTATCGCAATAATATCTAAAAAATATGTATTATCATCTCGGTAAGCAATAATATAATGTCTTATTGAATGTAAAGATCATACGCAAAGTTTATGACCAGAAACTTTTGTAAGACACACGAGGTAAAAACAGTCTAAGAATGATTTATTTTGAATACAGAATAATTTACTTAAATGCTCTAAAACATAATACCACCATCATTTGTTCAGAAGGCACTAAAAATCAATAGAGACTACTTTGAAGAAGCCTACAAGCATACATGCAGTCACCATATTTGTGAGAACTATTCAATAAATGTAGGCCTAATTAAGTAAAGTTTACCCATTTTCTGTAAAAGTACCCTTTTTTTAAACGTCAAATCATTTACTGAAATTTTGCACCATACCGTAGATACTTAACCTGTAACTAATATTGCAATGATAATCAGTAGTGAATTAAAAAGAGTATAGAATGAAGAATAGGCTAGCTGAAGGGCAGATGAGGATGGTGTTGTTTGTATTTCAGGAGGTGCAACATAGCCTGGCAACCACGGACCGTAATTCATCCAAATTGATTCTCCATTCGCAGCCTCTATGAGCTAAAAATAACAAACAAAAAAGTGAATTTATATGTATAGCGTTTGTGGGGTGAAAATTTATAGGCTGATGGAAAGCTTCATTAAGGCCGTTTATGTTCATTCTTAAATGAAATATAGATTAGAAGCAATAAGGGTTTGTCGTTTTAGTAGCTCTGTCAAATCAACTAAGCCACATACAAAACAATTTAAAGAACAAATTCAATAAATAGATTGGGCTCGTTAGACGTTTCAAATATTACCATTAAACAGCATATTGGCTATTCTCGTGGAACCAAAATTAGGCTCTTGTCTTAGGGCTACCCACCTTTTCTTTGCGCCACTGGTATATACTTACAATATATCAACGGTCTAAAAGTTTAATTTTAATAATTTCTTAGCCTGTTAGTGTACTAGATGTTAGAGAAAGCAAGAGCAGGAAGCTATTTCATTTTGAAGGCGGTGCTGCCCCCTTCTTTATCTGGAATCAAAAGCAAGTTCGACTTACCTTTTGATTTCGGTATCCATTTTCTGGTACAGCGAATTTGTACATATACGGACACACAGCTACGGACAAAGTGTAGTGGCCTTTGTTTTCACTGATTTTCCAAATGTTGGGATCCGTTTTGTGCTGACATGCGTAGTAAAAGTACTCATTGCAGTTCTCAGAAACAAACCATCATTTGATACTTCCGCTGCAATATCAAATTTTTAAATGAAATTGTAAAAGTCTGTTTGTGGGAAAGAATGCAAAAGTAACTAAGATAACTAAGTTATGTTCTTCAAACCTCAATGATGACAAAAACACAATTTACAAAAGCTACATTCACGTCAAATAAAAGAATGTTTGTAGAGAATACTTCTTGTAAAAGTTCAATGTTTTACAGGAAAATAAATGAAATATGACACAAGTGAAAGACTTCCTTTACAATATCATACCAGACAGGGAATATAAGTAAGTATACAGTAAGGAAATTAAATTTAAAAAAAGGTTTGTCAACTAAAGTATACAACACAAGATTGAATTTATACAAGGTAAAGGCAGATATGAAAATTCTTCATGTAGGAAACTTGCAAAGGACTATTGAAATCGAATCAAGTATTCACTTGAAATACAGTGCATCCTGATCGTAAAAGTGGACTCCAAGACGGAATAGCAAACTCAAGGTCAGGCCTGACTAACTGCTTATACAAATTAAGGACAACATCTCTACCAAGAAAACAAAAATGTCTTCTAATCAAACCAAGCATCCTATTTGCCCTGCAGCTGCTAAAGCACACTGTTTAGAAATAGGCTTCAGATTACTAGTAATAATAACACCTAGATCCCTTTCTTGATCAACACAACCAAGATTTGAACCATTCATGCAGTAATCAAAAGGCAAATTACTCTGACCAAAATGAATAACTTTGCATTTATCAACACTGAATGACATCTGCCACGTTTGGGACCAAGAAACTAACTTATCCAGATCAGTTTGCAACAGTGAAGAATCCCTAGCATTATCAACAATCCTCTACAAGTGTGACATTAGCAAATTTACAAATCCTGGAACCAAAGGAAACATCAATATAATTAATGAAGATTAAGAAAAGAAGCGCACCCAATACAGAACCCTGAGGAACACCACTTGTAGCCTTCGTCCATGGAGATACTTCACCTCACCATTAACAACAACTCGTTGTGACCTGTCAATTAACCAAGAATTTATCCAACTGGCACACTTTCCCTCCATACCAAGCGTTCTTGTTTTCAACATGATCCTTCCTAACGGAACCTTTCCAAATGCTTTTTGGAAATCTAAATAGAAAACATCCACATTATGACCAGAATCAAATAGCTTAGTAACAACATCAAGAAATTCCAATAAATTAGAAACACAAGACCTCTTAGGTAAAAACCCATGCTGGGAAAAATTCAACAAACCATTGACAAGTAAATGATCTACTACAACATCCTTAACAATGGACCTTGCACACGACACTATTAGGACTCACTGGCCTATAGTTACAAGGCAAACTGTGGTCACTCTTTTGTAAATAGGAGTGAAATTAGCAATTCTCCAATTACTAGGAACAAAACCAACATCAAAGCACTTTGAAAAGATAATACTCAGGGGAACAGAAAGAACACCAGAACACTTACGTGAAACAGCAGGATGTATACCATCTGGACCAGGTGCTTTATTTGAAATCAAATCTTCAACTTCTTAGACACAAAATCAACTGAAAAATCAATATCCTTAATGGATACTGGAGAGTTCACAGTAAGATAATCCACAACATCATCAGCAGGGGACTCCTTAGTAAAAACAGACACAAAGCAGTCATTCAAAACCTCAGCCATATCCTTACCACTATTGATAGTAACACCATCATTACCCTGAAGGGGACCAACAACCTTCTTGGGTTTTTGCTTTGAGCAAACATAAGAGTGAAACATAACACCTAACACTTAGTATTAATCTTAACCTCTTTGGACAAACGTTTTTCAAAAGGCACTTAGTATCTCTTATCAAACCCTTTGTGAACTTTTCATGATCCTAATACCTAGCAAGCTCCGTAGGACACCCACTGTCTTTATAACAACGCCACAACTTCTTCTTTTTCCGAACAGCCCGCAAAGTCTCCCGAGACTTCCACATTGGCCGATTTCGCCTACATACTTTCTTTAATGGGACACAGATGTTCATACCCTCCAAAGCTTTACTTCGAAAAAGGTTCCATGATTTAGAAGGATTTAAGTTACAGAACAAAGGAGTCCAATCGAACGACAAATTATCCTGAATTGCGGCAAATGCAGCATTCTCAAAATCTAAAACCAATTTATTAGCTAGAGAATTCTTTATGAAACAATGCAGATCAAAACTAATGAGGTCACGATCACCACATCCTACCTTACCACTACTAAGCGCATTTCAAACCATACTTTCTTAACTACTGAAAATTAAATCAAGACAATTACTACCACCAGTGGGAAACAACGCATGCTGGGTGAAAAAGCAATCAGATGCAACTTTTAGAAAATCTTTACTATGTGGACCACTAGTACAAAGATTATAATTAATGTCTGAAAAATTAAAGTCTCCAAAAACAATAACCGTCCTATAAGCAACATTCCTAAAGCGGTCAAGCAATTTCTGATTGTTCTCAGGATAAGAATTTGGTGATCTATATACAACACCAGCAACCACTGAACTACCAAAATCGCCATCAACAATAAGCTCACTCCATAGGCAATTCAAAAAACCAAAAGAAAACTGAGCAATCCTATCTATATCATGAAAACTGTCATTTACAAACAATAGAACACCATCTCCTCTACCATTGAGAGTATCTTGTCTAAAAAACTGAATAACCTGGAATATGTATCTCTGAATCACTAATTTCACTGTAAATCCAACTCTCAGTAATACCAATTATATCAGGTCTGCTAATTGAAACATCAGCCAACAGCTCATCACGTTTATTCAAAATGCTACGAACATTTGAAAACATGACCTTCATTTTACCACTAGAAAAACAATCCCTTTCCCCAGCAACACGTCTGACAGGTGGGTGTAAACTATCACCCCCCCCCCCCTCTGTGACTAGTTTAAAAAACACAGATCCTTAGTTGCCCTGTTGGCACCCCTAGCAAGAGCACGAGCACCTTTGCTTGTTAAATGCAAACCATCTCTTATGAAGCAATCAACCCGCGATTCAAACTTATGCCAGAAATTTACAAAACCAAACTCAAACAGACGACAAATACTCTCTAGCCAACTTTTGATCAACATTATCTTATCATCTATCATAATGAAACTGCCTATACGCGGCAACAGGCCAACAACTAGAACCTTACAACCTGTATCCTTCAACTTGAATAACAAATCCATGAAACTACGCCTAACAGAATCAACATTTCTCCTTGAAATATAATTTGTACCTATTGAAACTACCATAGTATCTTCACCGTACATAAAGTTTCAACATAAGAACTCACGTCATCAACCTTAGCGGACACACCCTAATCCTGCTACTACAATCTACTCCACAAAACTCTGTGTCAACATACCTTACGAGTGAATCCCCTATCCATAACACGTTATCCCTAACAAAATCCGCAGGCAAAATACCAGATGAAAAAAAAAAGCTCCCTACCAATGGCACCTGTACAATTATCAACTACAGACAATCTAACATGAGGCCTGTCAACATAATCTGATCCAAGACTTTCTACCCGAACAAAAACCTTATCAACTCCCTCACCCAACTGCCCAAGGAACTATCAACATCACATGTCTGACTACCCTTATTTAAACCACTAATATCAGTCTGCACACTGGCATCAACTTTTTCAACGATACAACTACAACCAGAAAGTCTCAACTCCAAAGCCTTCAACCTTATATACTTTGAACAAATAGATACAAAACTATCATCTGATGCTTATTAAACGTTGCTCTAACGTTAGGTGTTAAGGGAATTCGTAACCAAATTTTACTTTACCTCATATAGATGCACGAACCCATGTGGAGTTGCTGTGACGGCTCTCCTTCAGCCCACGTAAACACTGCTGTTCGCATTAAATTTGTATTGATGTTGTCTGCCGCTGGATGCTGCACGTGGCATTTAACCAAATCGGAGAAATACAGTATAACGCCAGTTTCCGATGGTCCATCCCAGACAACCCTTTAAATGACACAAATGGCTTGAAATGGTTTAATTCTATTTCCCAAACATATCACGGAAGGTTCTGACCATTCAAAAAACCTAATAAGAAATTATTTTCAACAATACAAGGAAAACCCTGGCAGTATAAAAAAAACCAGTAAAAAAAGGGATTCCTAAATTACAGTGAGCCGTATATGAAATACATCATCTTAAAAATTTCAAAATATACCCAACTACCTGTTTAAAGAGGTTTCCAACATTTGGAGCTACTGCTCAAGTGATTTTCTTCATACAACGAAAATTCTATTTACACTTCATGTGCTCACATATATTTCCACTTGTCACATCTCATCCTTTTCTATAATCACGTCTATAACTGGGCAATAAACAAAATCATCAGTATCTATGTCACTAAGAAATGTATAAATCAATCAATTTGGAGTATCCTCAACTGCTTTTATGTTGCATAAGGTTTTAATTGGTTTCTACTAGATTCACAAATAGAGTTTGAATTTTAAAAAATAAATAAGAGTGGCTACATACGGATAGTGAGTGCTATCAGAGTAGAAACGCCAGGGTCTATCACTAATATCCTTGCCACCACACCATGGATAAGGGCTGAACTAAAATGAAAACAAAAAGGTATTTCATTTTACACTCTATTTCATTTTACAAAAAAATAAAGCTATTTTATCCTGCACTGATATATGCATCTATTTAGAGTTCACAAATTCAAATATGTAGCAAAAACAATCTCATTCTAGAATATAAGCCCATTTTGTAATGATATGATATTGTGATATTTTTATTGAGGGATAATATGTGGAATTCGATGTTTATCAAAGTTCGAATTAATATTATTAACCTACGCAGCAACAGTTTTACTTAACCAGCTAATACAAGCAACATATACGCAACACCAACATGGATTTTGAATGATATATCGATTAAATTAAATCTTTTTCGTCTTTTCACTGTGCCATGTAGTCAAAAAACATTCTTTAGGAAAGCAATTTTAATTGGGTTGCAAACACGCTGTTTTGGTTGGATAACCGTTTTTCTTGTTGGCAAACATTCAGACATTCTATAATGTTTTTATTGGACGAAGACTGATTTTGTTTTATGTGTTTGCTCACACGTACATTGGCTCCTTTCCATCAAACCCGCTCTTTATCAAGCATAGTGAACATGCTGTTGCTTGGATATCTATTTTTTCAAAAGATGCATTTTGATGGAATCATCTCATCTAGTGAAATAATATAACGTTCACGTAGTGACAAAAGATATTCACTGAATATCGTATAACCAATTTACCGCCCAAGCATTACGTAAATGGTAGTGAAAATAATTTTTGCACAAGTTAAAAATACGCTTATGTCATTTTAATCCGCGATAATATGATATTCTAGTCAAATCTCATTAGAGTGTTTCACTGTGAGTACAAAACTACGAAATTGTTATCATGATCAATCTAACGTCAAACTGAGCCACATGTATAATACGATTTTTTTAGAATAAAGAATGTTATGCTACTCAGATATATTTAACATGAGGATTAGAAATGAATAGAAAAAGTATGTTTTAGCTTAGACCTTTGTTTCTCACACTCAACATCGAAAGTTATTCATTTCAAAATGTGAATACGTAGAAAGAATTGTTGCTTTATAATCCCAGTTACCAAAAAGTTGTCTTTTCTTATCTCACACAGTTACAGATAATCGCATAAACGTTATAAAAATGTACATTACATACTCTGATAACAGATCTGGTTACCGCTATCTTTGGATGAATGAAGGTGTTACCATGGGTATTGGCAGAAAGCAGCAAAATGTTCTTACCGAACTATATACAAATACAAGAAACAAAAACAAGTGTTAATTAAGGCATGTAGGCATAATTCTATGGAATCTATTGGAAATTGTACATTTTCTCATTTCAATTTATCAAAGGATTATGAATCAATCAAAATTCTACATTTTAAATCCTCTATGATTCAGAACTGCAAATAGCTTTCAGGTATTTGTATATGCTTGCAGTGGCGTAGGAACTGGGAGCTAGGGGGGCTAAGGTCCCCCAATAACTTGATGGGGAAGAGGGAAGTACCAGTTTGCTCCCCACCCCCTCTCCTCCGCGTCTCAATATAATGAAGGTCAAGTTAATTAATTTTGAAGAATCAGATTCCAAGACATCTTTTCTTCCCGAAATCTTGAGAAATCTACTTCAATTTTTGCAAAATTTGCTTCAATTTTCAAAAAGTTTATTAATTTAGTTAGTTAATTCATTTTCGGAATATTTTCCGCATTTTCGGGTAATTCATAAAAGAATATCTTTCCTTAGGAGCAATTGTACTTCAATCATTCACAATTAATGCACATATTACCTCAGGCATATGATACATAGCTATTTTATCACCAGTTTCAAAACAAATTTCTATCACTAAGACACCTAAAGCCATTATGCTCTGGAATTTTGTGGTTTAAGTGACCTTCAGAAGAAAACTAGATCTTGCTTTCTGTGAATGCAGTGTATTTGTGTCGGGGATAGAGGGTGTAGTTTCAGAATTGTGAGATTAGGTGATTGTGATATCTGCAGGTGCTTCGGTTCTTTAATGTAAATCCGGGGTTTCGTTTGGTTTAAGACGATGGCCGCCTAAGATCAATTCTTTTTGCCCTTCCATTGCTTATATTTAGAAATCTGGTTAATTCCTGAGTAGTGAGTACAAGGATGTCATTATCTTTGCGGCTTTTCTTAATCTTGTCCGCAAACAACGCGTTAATATCCAGGTAAATAACCCATGAAGGGAAACAGTCAAAATACTTTCTCTTCCGCAATGCAATTGAAGCGATCACACGTGTAGAAATTAGGCAGTGCTTGTATCCATTGTTTGAGGTAAATATTCATCAATTCCTTGTTTTTTAGGTATAATGTGTCTGGGTAAGAATGGTATTACATGCCATTGTGAGGATTACTCATAGATTCTTTTTTTTTTTTTTTTTTTTTGGGGAATCTTGTGAATAAGATTCAGCTAATTTGCTGTGCATATTACATTGTGTAGGCCTATCTTGGATTTCGTTAACGGAAGCTGGGAATTGTTTGGGTATGTATTTTGTTGACTTCTCGTAGTCAACGGGGAGGAGGAAATGTTCTGTCCATAATATTGGTTAGTTTTGGGGCCTTCTTTTGGGTCATTTTATCCCTTTTGTTGCAATTTCTGTTAGGAGAAATATATGATGGCGCACTCTCATATCAATTGTAGGACCACTAATCTATGACAGATCACCACTGAACTACGATATGAGATCACTGATCTGTGATATGGGGTTAGAACTGCTATTGATTTGTGGTTAAGATCAGTACTTCCGTCAAGATGGCGATCCAAGATGGCGCCGCCCATATCGCTAGTTATCATAAGATAATCCTATGTTTTTAAAGTGTGGGTTCTTATTGGGTATTACCCCTAACATTGAATTATTATTTGGTTCATGATTTATATATGAATCTTTTAGGCTGTCAAGCATTATTTTTCATTGTGCTTTGACTATTTTTAGACTTGTAATCAGTACATCAGCTATGTGAGAAATACTTAACTGTTGATATTCTTTTTCTTTCAGACTGTGTAAGCCACTAGAAGTGTTTTGTTTGTGTTTTATGTGTGTAAAGTTTGTGATAATATTTCTCAGAATACAGAGTTTATTGAACTTGAACGTGCACCTTAAAAGACGTTGTGTCTTTATCATAACTCTAAGCTAGTTATAAGATAGTCATCCACGACATTTGGATGAGTGATTTCAATCACAAAAGTAGGTGATTATTCAGCACTGGTTCTCTGTAATCTTATACACACAAATAACCCTGGGCTACTTGGCTGTGATATGCATGGAAATGGCAGATAAACAATCATTGTTTTGAATGAAAAACAATACGCCTGAAAAGGAAGTCGGGTTGGTAATTGCCATGCCTGTGTTTTCATGACAAACTCAGGTGTCGGGTACGGGTATGCTTGATGAGATGCTTTTCGACATTCTTGATACTTGCTTCAAATTTTGGAAAATCTCCTTAATTTTTGGGAAATTGTCTTCGTTTAAATTTTTTTTTATCATTTTTGGGAAATTTGCTTCGAAGTTTGTAAAATTTCCTTCAAACATTTTGTGAAATTCGCTCAAATTTCGAGACATTTGCTTCAATTTTCGTGAAATTTGCATCAATTTTCGTAAAGATATTCTTTTTTGGTAACCTTTCTTCATTTTCGGGAGAAAAAAATTCTTTTTGGAAAAATTTTTCATCAATTTTTGGAAAATTTCTTTCATTTTGGGAAAGTTTTTTTCATTTTCGTAAAATTTCCTTCAATTTTTGTGAAATTTCTTCCATTTTTGAGAGATTTTACAAAATTTTAGAAATTGTTTACAATCTTTATAAGAGACTCATACATATTTGTAGGTTTGTTGAGACCAAAATCCGATTTGCCGCCCCCCACCCCAAGTTTCCCCCTCCCCTCTCCCCCCTCCACATGTCAAATATCTTCCTACGCCACTGGTTTGTAAACAATGAAATGTAAAAATAATAAAACCCTTAGCTTTGTTGCTATCTTACACTATCTTTACAAAAATTTGTAATATGAAAAATACTGAAAGATCAACCAAATGTTTATTACCAAGAATGGGATGCATGGAGAAATATTTGTTAAACTGATTTCTTTACACTTTATATACATCTCATTCCTCTCCAGATTGTACAATTTTACTTTTAATGTTGCGTTCAAATATGTAATTTGTGTATAATAATAATAATAATAATAATAATAATAATAATAATAATAATAATAATAATAATAATAACAATAATAATAATAATAATAATAATAATAATAATAATAATAATATATACATATATATATATATATATATATATATATATATATATATATCTATCTATATATATCTATATATATATATATATATATATATATATCTATATATATATATATATATATATATATATATATATATATATATATATATATATATATATATATATATATATATATATATATATATATATCTATATCTATCTATATATATATATATATATATATATATATATATATATATATATATATATATATATATATATATATATATATATATATATATATATATATATATATATATATATATATATATATATATATATATATATATATATATATATATATATATATATATATATTGAATAATGATAATAATTATATAACTGGCGAGTTGTTAAAGCTGATATATGCACATCAGTATTATGGCTTGAAGATCTATTCAGAATTGTATGTATAAGGGAAGTTTTACTAAAATCATGGAAGCAAGGACTGATAACAAAAGTACCTAATAACTAGCGCGGAATAACCTTAACATCCATACCAAGCAAAATATTTGGAAGAGTTTTAATCGACAGAATTAGAAACGGTATTGACAGTAAGATGAAAGATGAACAGGTTGGATTTAGAAGAGGAAGGAGTACCCAGCAAATGTTTATCCCGCGCAACATTCTAGAACAGATGGTTAAACGGCAGTCAACCTAAATCTTCTTTCTTGACTTCGCGAAGGCGTTTGACTCAGTGCACAGAGAAAGCCTCTGGAAAATAATGGCAGCCTATGGTATTCAACAAAAGATAATATGTTTGATTAAAGCGTTATATGAAGACAGTGAATGTGCAGTTATAGATGGTGGTGTGGAATCTGAATGGTTTCAAGTCATAAGTGGTGTAATGCAAGGTGATGTAATGTCAGGGTTCCTTTTTCTGATGGTGGTAGACTGGGTAATGAGGAAAACGACTGATAATAACAGCAATGAAATTAGATGGAAGTTCATGTCAACCCTTGAGGACTAAGATTTTGCGGATGACATCGCTCTACTTTCATCTACATATCAACACATGCAAACCAAAGTGACCAGGCTCAATCAGTATGCTGCACAAACTGGGCTAAGAATTAATAAGGATAAGACAGAGCTTATGAAAGTTAACAGCAAATGAGCAATCAAAGTTAATACCGAGAAGCAACAACTAAATGTGAAGTAAACAAGTTCAGATACCTTGGTGCAACAGCAAGTTTACAAGGTGGTGGCGAGGAAGATATCCAAAACAGAATCTCTAAATCAAGAGTAGCATTTATAAATTAAATAAGATATGGAACTCAAGCACATTCTCAATATATACAAAAATACGACTGTTTAACTCTCTTGTTAAGTCTGTACTCTTGTATGGTTGCGAGACATAGAGAGTTAATATAGCAGATAAGAAAAAGCTGAATACATTTATGTTCAAATGTTACAGGATAATTTTGATGATCAGATGGCCATATGTATTAACTAATGATGAAATACTGAGAATCACTAAACGTGACAAAATCAGTAAGTGAAGTAAAAAGAAAAAGGTGGAGGTGGATTGGTCATGTGATGCGCATGAGCACTATTAAGCACCGTGTGACAGCTATGACGTGGAAACCAGAGGAGAGAAGGAAAGTTGGTTTCCTAGAACGACCTGGAGAAGGACAGTCGAGAAGGAGAAGAATGTGTTGGAATGGAGCTCGTGGACAGAAGCCAGACAAGTTGTAAATAACAGAGTCCAGTGGAGAGAGTGCACTGCATACATATATATATATATATATATATATATATATATATATATATATATATATATATATATATATATATATATATATATATATATATATATATATATATATATATATATATATATATATATATATATATATATATATATATATATATATATATATATATATATATATATATTTATATATATATATATATATATATATAACAAAATTGGAAAAATAACAATGTCTCTAGCAAACATGAGTTTTGTATAAACCAAATATTTCGAAAACTCCTGTTTCCTTCTTCCGTGGTTATTTGCAACTTGTCTGGTTTCTGTCCACGAGCTCCATATATATATATATATATATATATATATATATATATATATATATATATATATATATATATATATATATATATATATATATATATATATATATATATATATATATATATATATATATATATATATATATATATATATATATATATATATATATATATATATATATATATATATATATATATATATATATATATATATATATATATATATATATATATATATATATATATATATATATATATATATATATATATATATATATATATATATATATATATATATATTTACATATATGTATATATGTATATATATATATATATATATATATATATATATATATATATATATATATATATATATATATATATATGTATATACATATATATATATATATATATATATATATATATATATATATATATATATATATATATATATATATATATATATATATATATATATATATATATATATATATATATATATATATATATATATATATATGTTGTGTGTATGTTGTGTGTGTGTGTGTGTGTGTGTTTGAATTCTTCTTTAAATATATTGATCTATTTTCCTAATTTTTATTCGTAAGAAAACAGCCAAAATATTTGAAATCAAACACAAAATTGTTAAATGTTGGTAGCACCATGCTGATCACATTTTGATGATTAGTGCTTGACTCATAGACGTATCACTCTTTCAAAATCAACATCAAAGAACTATAGGTACATTATGTAAGCTCCTTGTAAACAGCAGTTATTGTTCATCATACTCGTAAAAGATTTCAACAAAGGTGTACAACATATTTGTTCTGAAAACTACTTTTCACATATAATGAAGGCGAGAAAGACCTTTGTTGTTTGCTATATTCCTTTTCAAACAATTGATTCGTTGAAATAATAATGTAATGTTATTTCACTCTTTTTTTTTCTTTAAAAAGTATTTTACCTTTGACATAAATCACATCACTACGACTTCACTCTGTATTTAATTACTTAGCGGGATGTACTTTACAAAATGCAGGCTTATCAATTAACATACATGTCTCATTTCACGCACGGTCGGCCACGTATCGCCATACAATGCTTTTTCCGATGGCTTGAAGAGTCGTACGGCAACTGTTTCTTCTATTATTTTGTTAATTTCATCGTCGTATTCATCATTTCCTCCCTGCAAGGAGAACAATAATAACTACTTCTCCGAATCTATGAATGTTCTTAAAAAGTTTGTAAATAAAAGACATGGTTGAAAGGTTAAAACTGTTTACGCTTATATTTAACAGTTCTTTGACCATTCTTTCCAAATTTTAGAGAACTGTCATGCACTATTCGTAATTTTTGCTTATATTTGACTGAAGTATTCCTCATGCACTAGCAAAAACATATGAGAAATCACAAGTACACCCAAATACACCCAGATAGAAGTAAAAAAGTCTACCCCTAAGCCCTTGTCAAATAATTTAACCACGCTTTATGTTATCACATACCGTATCCAACGTATTGAGCGCCCCTGCTCTAATAAGCGCATACCCAACAATTTTTGAATGATAACATAATTCATCTGATTAATTTGAAGACTTATAATAATTCAAGTTTGTTATACTATTTGATTATTTTGCGTCTGTCGCTCACGATGTTTTGTGGTGGCTATTGTGGGGCTAGTATAGAATCAGTTCACACAATGCAGTTCGAATAGTACACTGTACGCGGCCCGGAGTATGGGCGTTATTAGGAATTATTTTCGGTCCTAAAGTGGTGAAATTCTATTTTCGTAAGCGCCCAGGCGCCTATTACGTCGTATAAGGTATATCGGTATGCTACAAGTGTAAGCAGATTGCTATTTCTATTCTCTATACATACTGGTGGTGAGATGTCAACAGAGATGACGATTATGAAACGTGACAAACGTTATAGAAATACTACCTTACACCTAAATTAATTTTGATGATTTCGTGTTCATTCCTCGGTATATTCAACCAATCTGACACTTTTTGCAGAGCATCTTGAAGATTGTGATTTCTCTCAAAGCAAAGAGGGTATACATTCGCCACTTCTAATAAATGGGCCATCTTCCACTGAACTACAGAAGCAGTAATGTAACCATACTGTCTAACTGGAAAATGAAATTTAAATGACATTCCAATTTCAAAAGATTAGATTGGGCTGTAAGAATGGTGCATTTCGAAATTTTATGTTTTCTACGATACTTCGTTTTCTTATCAATGAAACTTCGATTTCTTTTATTTTGTGATCTCGATTATTCAAGTTATTTATATTGCAAAATATAAATTATGTAAAATCTCCCCCAAATTCCCCATACAATGAAAGAAGTCAAAGTTTGCAAACTTTTCCTTCAGAGCCACAGCTTAATATGACATCAATTGTTTTGGGGAATCATTATTATTGGTACATGCCAAGTCCATGATATTTCCATCATTATTTGTTATTTTCAACTTGTGCAATCCTTCCTTTTATGTGCTGATTATTCTAGAATGCTATCATTTGACCATGCAAATCAATATTACGAATAAAGTCTTTTGAAAGCTCTTTCATACAACATGAATACAATTGAGTGTAAGTATAATTCAACTGAAGAACAAAATATTTGGCTAATTGCGATGACGTCACAATGCAAACATGAATGTAACTTACCTCACCGTGGCACCAATAAACATCGAACTCCACCCCTCTTATACCCAGATTAAGCATGTCAGTTATACTGAATTCGTAATTTGCAAATCTGAAGCACGGAAGGTCATGTGGAGGCGGCCATTTGCATGTGTCATTCCCTTTAGGAGATGAAGTGTAAAGTTTATATGTTTTTTTTCTTTCTGAAAAGAATATTCCCATGGTTTTTTTTGTAAAATTTAATTTGAAAGAGCATATTACTTTTAGAGTTACTTTGTAAAAAAAATCAGCTTGATATCATATTCCGTTCAGGAGATATGGATTTTCTATAGATTTCCCCATTGCATTTTAAACTTTTTGTACAATATGATAAATTCGTGTTTGATGATGACATAGAGACAATACCATTCCAAATGTTTGTGTATTTCATTGAAAGTTAATTGGTTGTTTTTGTATCATTAGAAACAATTTTCCCAAAAGTTACTGAAGTATGGTATATTTGGCAATGTATATAAATACCTAATTTTTATCTAATTATTTTTCTAGCAGGTTTTACTAATAAAAAAAAAAAAGGTGATAGATTTTAATTAAATACATAAACTTTGTGGGAGAATGTGCTAATGTGATGTGAAAGTGAGCTTTTTCCTGTTTGTTTATTGCCATTTTTTGTGAAACTTAAAATTTGAATATATCTTGGTGGAAATAACATATCAACATGATGTTTGTACTGAATTGTTTGTAAAATGTTTCTCATTCTTAGAAAAGGTTACGAAAAAACATGGAAATAATCCTTTAAAATAGAAAATGAGACGTATAATAAAACTAGCTTTAAGAAATAAGAGGATTTAATCAGTATGTAGCGTAATTGCGACAAAAATAGATTGGCATGAATAGTTTCTAGTATTTCTTCCTTTGAGTAAATAAAGTTGTTTATAACTTAGAGTTTCGATATCTGTTCGTTTTCTTTGAATAGATAAAACTGTTATAACTTACAATTTAGATATCTCTTTGTTTCCTCTGAGCAAATAAAACTCTTATTACTTACAATTTCGATATCTGTTTGTTTCCTTTGAGCAAATAAAACTGTTATAACTTACAATTTTGATATCTGTTTGTTTCCTTTAAGTAAATAAATTGTTATAACGTACAATTTCGATATCTCTTCGAATCCTTTGAGTAAATAAAGTGTTATTTTACTGTTTGTTTCCTTTGAGTAAAGTAAAATTTCTTGATCGATAACTGTTTGTTTCTTTGAGTAAATAAAACTACAGTTTCAAAATTCACAGTTTCATAAATCATTTCGTTTCGTTTTGAGTAAATAAAGTGTTATTACTTACAATTTTGATAAGTTTGTTTCCCTTAAGTAAATAAAACTGTTATAACTCACAATTTCAATATCTGTTCGTTTCCTTTGAGTAAATAAAACTGCTATAATTTACAATTTCGATATCTGTTCGGTTACTTTGAGTAAATAAAACTGTTACAACTTACAATTTCGATATCTGTTTGTTTCCTTTGGGTAAATAAAGTGTTATTACTTACAATTTCAATATCTGTTTGTTTCCTTTGAGTAAATAAAACTGTTATAATTTACAATTTCGATATCTGTTCGTTGAATGTTAAGTTAATACCAACCCATTATTCTTATATTTACATGTTTGTAAGTGGAACGTTATCAAGCTAAAAATAGTATGAACAATGAAATTATGTTCACTATGTAATATAATCCAAATGAAATCAATAAATACAAAACAAATATGAAAAATACAGGTACTATTTATTATGAATATCGCTTAACTTAACCCAGTATGCAAGTATTGGTGATTTTTATACGCATATGTTTGTAAGGTGGAGGTAAATCACCGAAAAATAATATGAACGATCAGATTCTCTTCACGATATCATTGCATTCAAATGAATACAATAAATACAACATATATAGAATATATTCCTTACTATGGATAAGTGAATGCCGCTGCGTTGATGGACTTTGTGTGAATTTTACTTATCATGGAGGGTGTTGTGTTTCACATTACCTTTTAAACAATTGAACAGACGATAATTGTAATTTACAACTGCATGAAATGACCTAGTAGGTTATTGTAAGCAGCTAAAGTTCCAGCTTAAATGTTTGTTTGAGCAATTTACATTTTCTCTCAAACGTTTATCACAGAATGTTTCAGCTTATCATAATGTGTCCAGTAAATAGGATAAGTTTCATGTACAGAACTGTTCCAGAAGGAGCTGTGCTATAAAAAATGACCGTGGGTGGTTCATCGAATGAGAAGGAATGATTTCATAATCGAAAGTAGAAGAGGAAACATCACTCCTCACAAACCCTACTACGGAGCAAGGAAGAATTTACAATGTATGGAGTGCAACACTTCATGAGTCGACATTTATATTACATAGAACTAGTAAAACAACAATGGAATAAACAACTAACGTCCATATCCATCGGCTCTGTTGTTGAACCCATTATGAGCCTAGAAAGGAAGATATTTTAGGTTAGTACTTCCGTATTACTATTTTTAGTATGGTAATATATTATCCTATTTTTTCATATTTATTATCTTATCATTTCACATTTTATGACATCCTAACTATATACATACATGAGTTAAACACTGTAGTATTTGAGTTTTGATTTAACATTTGATAGATGATAGTTTGAAATTGAACCCTTCCCCTACTGCACAGAAAACTCACAGAGAAATCACATTTTTGAAATAAGATGCGTGTGTAAATGATCATTTTCTTATCCGTCATCAAGATCTGTAAAATGTTGTTCGAGTATTTGTTCATAAATCAAAACTTGTGTTTCAAGGAGATGAAGAATTACTTACATCAAATAGCTGCACATTGGTAAAGAGTTCATCAATCTGAAATCATATTCATAACAAAACTATTGAGCTGCTTGAATAACTTGAGATTGACAAGTAAAAATTTGACAAGATTGACAAGTCTTTAAATTTTCATCATTAAAAGTTGATTTGTAATTTCCTATTGTAAAGGGGGCATCCAACCACAATTTCCGTCAATCTTTGGATATGAACAAGCGACCAAATCAAGATGGAAAATTTTGGGGTAATATTTCTTTGAAACGTTTTATTTTCAATCAGTAAAAATCCTTCGCGCATCTACAGATTTGGCACCATGATCTTGTCAAACCGAGTTCAGCCGAATGTTATTTCTTCCGTACTTCAACCAATCAACTGTTGGGGGGAATTTTCGCTTTGTTACCCAACAAATCAGGGGCAGTTTGGAGACAAGATTTTTACAAACATTACGCGCTTTTTACCCTCATGTATAACGCACAATTATGATATGTGCGTTTGGAAGCATTTTTTGATACGCTTGGTCCCATTCTGTGCGTGAAATATACAAGCGAAGATTCCCTTAGTAATAGATTGGGAAAATAGATTGCCCTATTAGTTCATAAAGTACACGTGAATTTTGGCCATGTGACATTATTTAAATCACTTTTCCGGAAATTGCAGATTCCGATATATAAGGTCCATGGTCTCTCTTATCAAGTAGCCGGATGTAAGGCTCAATCTTCGTGTACCCGTTTTGTTTATAAAATCTTTTTTTAAACTTCTAGTAAACGTATATGTTTAAAGTCTTTTAAGACATTATTATTGTTTAAAATGTGAAATCAAGCAATTAGTCTTACCTGAAGTTCCCTTTGGGTTTTTAAAGCATAGTTTAACCATGGATCAATTGGTACGGTGCCACGTCGGCATGCGCCACTTTCATCGCACTAAAATATAAGCGTAGTGTTCATTCAATCTCCTTTTTAAAACATAACACGTTACAAATACGTAGCAAATACTTTAAATAAGTGTAAGTACTAACGATAAAGCTATAAGATATGTGGAACAACGTTCCCATTTGATTTTCATAATTAACTAAATGTCATAAAAAATGAAAACTTACAACGACAACTCCTATTCTGTCAGTCTGTGAAAGACGTTATTCTATACGTTTCATATGTCTTTTAGCCAGTAGTGGTACTTCACTGCTTTGACACTTAAAGCGTGACATCGTGTTTTGTTGTGTTTTCATCTTATTGTATCTTACATGGAAAAATAATTAGTTGCTCTTTTAACTCTCAAATGATAATTTATAACACCCATAACTGGTGAATTTGTCGGAAGTTCTATACCATATCATTGTGGCACAATGATTGTGCTGTAATGAACGAAGAAAATTAGTCGCTTTATACGATCTTCAAGTAATTACTGAGAATGTTGAAAGTTTGCTAAATAGAAACTCTCGTAACACTTACGTCGTTGCAGCCCGCATCAATGCTTAAATGGGTGCATCTATAAGAAATAGACGCATCCAAAATAAACAGGAGCAAGACTATCTGTAAGTGGAAAGATCATCATCGAAAGGTAAGTGCATCAAGGCGCTCAGCTTAAGGAAAAAATAACTCATATGCTCAAAATATTACAGAAATGCAAAACATTTCATTGTCCATTTTAGGTACGAGATCATCCATAAGGGATATCAATTGTTAACCCAAAAGAGGACAATGTGAGAATTGAAAAAGGGCCCGAGCGCCTAAGGCCTCTCAGAATGATTATATTTGTTTTGAATTTTAGGTTTCAAATTGGTTTAATCATTCCTGGGAAACAAACCTAAAGACCATTTCAACTTCACAAAAACATACTTTTGCCTTAACTTATGCAAGATCCTATATGGGTTCTGTAAGTTACATATCAGTAACATACGGTACTAAGTACTTTAAGCAACAACGAATCACGGACTAATAATACAAATGACAAAATTATCATCATGCAACTATTACGCCAAAATTCTTAACATACATGTAGATAGCTGCACTTTTACTTCGAATAATTCCCAACGTGCATTGACATGATTCGCAAACTATTTACCAAGTCTTCAGTTATAACAATAAAAAGTACTTACAACAACAAAAGATCTGGTGGCCATTGTAACTGTTTTTAAAATGTTAACTCGTGATCAGCTGCACTCCTTGTTCACAAAACAGTTGGATAAACATACCAATTTGTACTAATTGTTTGTATTCAAAATTAATGGGGACATGGTTCATACACCACTCTTCTTCTGTTTATGGTTTTTCTGTATATGGTACAATTCTAGCAGATCAAAAGAGTACCGCCTGAACCTCCAATTTTAACAGTGACATCAAAGGTCATGATTAGACCCAATGTCTTGGAAATGCAAGTATGAAACCACAGGTCACTTTTCAAAACACATTATCACAAGACAAAATTTAAGCCAAAATTTTCTGATGGCTTTTTTTTGTTTATCAGAATGTTTTAAAGGATAAAGATTTCAAGACCTAATGAAGATAACAACCATTAAAGGATTAGTGGTCAATCAAGTTCATCTTTTATGAAAGAGGCCTACAAAAGAAGCAAAATGGTAAAAAAAGCATTCAAAAATCTTTTTTCGTTAAGGAGATATCTAAGTTTAACGTTTGGTATCATTTTTGTAGAAACAACTGAAATCAGACTACTTGTGATGTCACAGCCTTAGATTCCTCAAAGATTTTATGTATTTTAAAGAAAGTTTATTAAATTTGTTCACTATTTAAATCATATATCCTCAAACTTTCTTCAGGTGGTATATCAAAAATACCCTTCCTAGATTCAGTTGTAATACTTCTTGACATATCCTATGGTTTTTAAGCTACAGAATCACAGGACAAAATATGATGGAATACATAAAAATCTTTGAGGAATCTGAAGCTATGACATCACAACTAATCTGATTTCAGTCGTTTCTACACATATGATACCAAACTTTAAACTGAATTATCTCCTAACGGAATAAGATTTTTTGAATGCTTTTTTCACCATTTTGTTCCTTTTGAAGTCTTCTTTCATATCAGATAAACATGTTTGACCACTGAACTAATCCTTTAATATGACTTCATTTTTAGATAGAGGTGGCATGTACGTAAACGGCAAGTCTCTTTAGTAGCTGGTAAATAAAATTATTGTAACTTTATTGCCATCAATGTCATATCATCAAATAGATTCAAGGCAAAGTTCTTGTACGAAATGATATGAAATCTCCTTCTCATGCATACAATAAGAATGCCAACAATCAGACAATAGATTCATCATCCAGTCATCTGAAGCAAGAAGTACTATAGTGGGGCGGATATGTGACTGAGGTGTGCACTTCTGGATAGAAGCGTGAAAATTTGCACAAAGGGGTTTTTGAGTATGCTGATTTCAAAAATTGCGGGAACCACGATGTCACTTCAACCCTTCCCGCCAAAAAATTCAAAATTCAAAATGGCCACCACAAACACGTTTTTGCCCATAAATCAGCTGTTAGTGCCCCGATTGCCATGATCTTGGTGTCTATACCTATGTTCTTGAGGTCAAGAAATCCAATAAAACCCATGCGAAACATCATAAGATCCATCTTCTTGCCAAAAAATTGAAAATTTAATTCAAAATGGCCGCCACAAACTTATATGAGAATCTCATGAGAAAAGAAAAGTTCTCATGAGAGCATGAAAAACAATTATGAGAATCAGGACAAACAGCAGGAGACTTCCACAAAGCCGAGACGATAGCCCTTGATACCCGCGTCAGACAAATCGCTACGGAGCTCAGAGATACTAAGCTGTTGGCTAAATTATCAGTTGGAGATATGATCGCTATTGATACTGTATATTACTTGAATTGCTTAGCTTCATTATATAACAAACATAGATCCCAACAAAGAAGTTCAACTGAGAAGGGTCGCCATATTAACCCACAGTCACTTACACTTGCTGAGGTGGTGTCATACATTGAGGAATATGGCCAATTGAGTGGAGACCTCAATCATGTTTTCAAACTCTCTGATCTCAAGGAATTGTATTGCGAGTGCCTCCATGAATTAGGTGGTGAGTCAAGTGAACGCATCCATTCCACCAGACTCGCGCAGAAACTTCAGCAACATATTCCAGATCTGGAAGCTCACAACAGCAAGTCTGGCACAGTATTGTCATTCAAGGAAGATGTTGGTGATACCTTGCTAGATGCATGCAACTTCGATCCAGATGAAGAAGCTGTAATATTGATGAGAGTGGCAAAGTTGGTCCGCAAAGAAATATTTGAGAACAAATACCACTTCAATAGTTTCTTATGTGATGAACAATTTGACAATCTACCTCCTTCTCTATCTGCCCTCGTCGGGATGATTCTAGGGAGGTCAAATGCAACACAACGTGTAGATGACAACGATGTAAAGCACAGCTGCCTTGTCCATCACACAGTTACTTGTCTTCAATGCTGTCAAACGAGGTAGGAGAGATTCTGTAGCAGCATGACACAATTCGGACTGTGAGACGGTTCTCCCATTGTATCTTGGCCTGCTTATTTACAACCGAACGCGTAAACGTGATCTCATTGACAATCTATTTGAATAGGGTCTGTCGGTGTCATATGACAGAGTTTTGCAACTGTCTACTGATGAAGCTAATAGAGTAATTGACATATATGAAAATGAGGGCGTTGTCTGTCCTTCAAACCTCAGAGACCAACTGTTCACCACTGGAAATCTCGATAATATAGATCACAACCCGTCATCCACCTCAAGTCGTGATTCTTTTCATGGCACCGCAATATCAATAACACAGCTCTTCACAAATGACAATTCTGGTGTTGTTAGGGTCCTTCAGGAGATTCCCGAAAACAGGGCCCAACCAAAGTCAAAATCTATCAAGTCATTACCAAAGTCATTTACTGATGTGCCACCGGTTTCGCTCCCTGATAATGTCATCTTAACAGTAGAGGATGATGAAGCAATTCCAATATCTGCGGAAATGAATGATGATGAAATGCAGAAGTTTTGGTTTAAAAAAGTGAGGACGAAGTTGGCTAATGAAAATCAAATTGATCAGGTGAAGACGGACATATCATGGTCAGCCTACTTTGCCAGCTTACAGGTGTCTCTATCCAAAACATCTGCAATTATCTCTCTCTTACCATTATTTCGAGATCAAGCACATTCACCCGCTATGGTCAAGCATGGGATGAATATCATCAAACAGATCACGGTTCGTGTCAACCCAGGCTAGATACCACTGATCACTGTCGGTCAGCCATTATATGCAATTGTAAAACGAATTCAGTGGAAATGGCCAGAAGAGTATGGTGAAAGACATTACGTTGTACTGATGGGGGGTCTCCATATAGAAATGGCCATGTTGAAAGTAATTGGCGACTGGCTTGATGGTAGTGTTTGGACCTATGTTATGACTTCGGCCAATGTTACAACTGAGGACGTGCAGCTGGTCTGCAGAAAGGTTCACACACATCCAGAGGTCAGTGGGCACATCAAGTAACCGCAGCGGCTCTGTACATTCTCCTTCACAGGTCATATGCTGAGTATCAAATCAACACATCAGATGATGAACAAATACACTATGATGAGTGGTGTAAACAGATGGCTTCAAAGCATCCTCAGTTCGATTACTGGTACAAAGTCTGGCAGTTGGAACTTCTCTTCCTACAGTTCCTTAGATCACAGCGTGAGCAAAGATATGTTGCCTACGTGCAGTCACTTGGAAAGAATATTCCATGGATGTTCGCTCTTGACCACTACCACTATGCTCGCTGGATGACCGTTCATGTGAGAGGCCTACAATTCCTTGAGATTAACTGCCCTACCACACATGCAGAGTTCCTCAAAGGCAACTTTGTGACACAGAAAACTATGCACAAATTCTCAGCACTATAGCCCATGATCAAGTTCATGAACAGCTGAATGCAATGGTGAAGGGAGATGGAGGCATAATAGGTATCACTGAAAATGAAGCAGCACTAGCAAGGTGGATGGTGGCAGGTCCAGAAACAGCTAGACTTCTAATGGAGTATGATGACAAACATGCTAGGGGAAAGAAGGACACAGAACGCCACCATGAACAAATACCAAGTGTACAGAAGACTTTCTTATCTCACGTCAAAAGTGTCACTGATGTAATGGATGAACTTGGCAACCCCTTTGCTGATACTAGCACAGACCTCTACGCACTTGATACCAAAGTGATAATGTCTGATAGTATGGTAAATGCTATAAGGTCCGCAGAAGACATAGGCAAAACACAGTACAAGAAATTTGTTGCCGAGCGTATCAATGGCACAATCACTGCATTCAAAGACACCATACATAAGAACAATCTGCTTTTGTTCAATTCTAGTTCACGAAAGAAACCTGCGAAGTCCGCTTCCAGATTTCCAACCTGCATAGTGATGTTTGTCTCTTTTCACGGATGTATATATCGTGTCAAGCTAGAGAAAGCGATATGGATGCCTTCTTCAGCCATGAAAATTATGCCTGGCCTCCATCATTGGCATCAAATGGTATTATGCATCAAACATGCAAATCTGACTTGATGGGATGCCTGGAGACAATGGTACCACAACCAGAATCTGTTCCAAAAGTTGACGTCAAAATTGTTGACGGTGCTGCCCTTGTGCACATGCTTGATCCAAAGAAGTCCAACCTTTCTGTCAAAACATTCCAGGACTATTCACAACTGGTGTTCTTGCCTTACATAGAATACATGTTACAAGACGTTGTTCGTGTAGATGTTGTCTAGGATGTCTACAGGGAGGACAGCCTAAAGACACAAACACGACAGAGCCGTGGATCTGGTAATCATCTCCGGGTGGACAACAACACCAATATTCCTGTTAACTGGAAGAACTTCCTTCGCTGTGATGCAAACAAAGACAGCCTGTTCCGACTTCTAGCCAATGCAATACAAGAGTTTCAACCTCCCCCAGAGAAGCAAGTGATCTCCACACATGGCCAGAATGTTGTATCATCTCCCATGACTGACCTTTCAAACTTGTCTTGCACTCAAGAAGAAGCGGACACACGGCTTCTTTTTCATGCGTTCCATCATGGATTTACCAAGCTGATGATACACGCAACAGATACTGATGTGGTGGTTATTGCGCTTGCAGTGTCCAGCGTTTTACAGGACTGTGAAATATGGATAGCATTTGGTCATGGTGGTAGACTACGTTACATCCCATGCCACCTAATTGCAGCGGAATTAGGCAATGACGCATCATGGGGTTTACTATTCTTGCACGCAATATCAGGATGTGATACTGTCTCTGCCTTTCATGGAATTGGAAAGAGAACCGTTTGGGCTGTATGGTGCAGTATGCCTTATCTCAAACCAATTTTTGCTCGGTTATCCCATGCTCCATGCCAGGTTTCCCCCAGCGACTTGGAGCAAATAGAGAGATATGTTGTTCTCTTGTATCAGCGAACATCATCACTCAACCATGTGAATAAAGCCAGGAAGCACTTGTTCACTCAAAACCGTAAGATGGAAAACATTCCTCCAACGTTACATGCCCTGGAACAGCATGTGAAAAGGGCTTTTTATCAGGCAGGGCACATCTGGGGACAGTCACTTATAGGAGACCCTGAAGTTCCATCGCCAGATTTATGGGGCTGGGAGAGAGTAAGAGGTGATTCCCCATGGACTCCATGCTGGAACACTCTTCCAGAGGCAGCCAAAGCTTGTCAGGAACTGCTGAAATGTGGATGCAAAAAGTCTTGTACAAAAAGATGCAAGTGTGTCTGCGCAAATCTCAAGTGTACACAGTTGTGCCTCTGTTCCGGACAGTGTAGCAGAGAATAAAGCAAATCTGAACATATGAGATACTGACAGCGATCATGTAATCATTTTTAACATAATGTATGACACACTATTTGACTGCTTTACCTGAAAAAGGTATACCATGCTCAATTGTGATATACTTTGATCTGACAAATAAATGCTATTATATGGAATTGTTTTCAACTTTTCACCATAATATTTCATATGTATTCTACCGACTTGGTATAGATAGTAAGATCACGGTGATTGGGGCAGGTTTTTTGGTCAAAAACTTGTTTTGTGAGGGCGTTTTGATTGTATCTGTTTACTATTCACAATATAATGTACGTCATGATATTTCATGTTTTCTATTGGGTTCCTTGACATAAAACAGGTATAGATACCAATAAATGATGGCTGGATAGCCATTTTATGGCCAACAATGGATTTGCGACGGCCATTTTGAATTCTAGGTTTTTCGTGGGGAGATGTTATGATAGTTTACGTGGGTTTTATTGGGTACATTGACCTCAAAAACATGTCTAGAGACCAAGATTATGGCTATTTGGGCACTTAGATCCGTTTTATGGTAAAAAAGCGTTCTTGTGGCGGCCATTTTGAATTTTAGATTTTTAGGGGGGAAGATGTATCTCATGATGTTTGGCATATGTTTTATTGGATTTCGTGACCTCAAGAACATAGGTATAGACACCAAGATCGTGTTAATCGGTGAACTAACATCTGATTTATGGGCAAAAACGTGTTTATGGCGGCCATTTTGAAATTTCGACATCGTGGTTCCCGCAATTTTTGAAATCAGCATACTCAAAAACCCCTTTGTGCAAATTTTCATGCTTCTATCCAGAAGTGCACACTTTAGGTAAAAATTGTTACATATCCGCCCCACTACTAGTTTGTACCGTCATATTAATAACATGAGAAAGTCACATCAATTTTTGGGTGTGTAAAAGCAATAAAATTCAAACTTAGCCAGATCAATATGAATTCGTGAAACAACAAAATTTAATATCCTTAAAAACATGATTAGAGATGACTCCAGACAACCAGCGGGATCTTTCGAGAACTGTACTGTACACTGCGACACACATTATCTAGCAGCTTTCTACACCTGGGACTGGGCTCATTGATCGACGATATATTTAGTTACCCACAGCCAGGGGGTCGACAATTTGAATGATGCTTGATACACTTTATGGTACAAATGTATGTTGGAATAGGATATTTTTCTTACTTTACCGAAATAAAAGTGATAGTGGTTCTCAAAACTATGAATAGGTTCAGTAAGTCATAAAGCCCCATCCCATCCCTGCTATCGGACTGATCATCTGGTGATGAACCATAAGCATTTTACATGAACGTGAACAGCAGAATATGGTGAGCGAGTCACAACTTTGCTTCGTTCAAAAGCAGTATTGGATATGGAATTGAAAAAAATGGTGTAAAAATAACACGAAATCGTCCCAAGATCACGCGATCACGTGGAATTACATATTTTCTTTCTGGGAAATAATAATCTCTTTAGCATTTTGCAAATTTCAAACGAATCAATTTCATTTTCTCCTTATGTATATTGCCAAATTAGATTTTGTTCCGAATTTGTTCTGCCATGTCTGCATGTTAGACATTGAGATCCATTTAACAGTATCATTATGAAAATCGTTGAAGTGAAAAGACAAATAGAGACAATTGCTTTCGTATAGACTTTGTATTTATTTAATTTAAACAAAAAAACATAAAAACAATGTGGAATATGAATATCTATTGTAAAATTGATTAATACTTCAAATCAACCATAGATGGCGCGATCACGCGATATTACACTTTAAATTTGTATTACAATTTATATATATATATATATATATATATATATATATATATATATATATATATATATATATATATATATATATATATATATATATATATATATATATATATATATATATATATATATATATATATATATATATATATATATATATATAAATATATATATATATATATATATATATATATATATATATATATATATATATATATATATATATATATATATATATATATATATATATATATATATATACAGACATGCAGGCAGGCAGGCAGGCAGGCAGACAGAAAGACAGACAGATAGACAGATAGGTAAATAGATAGATAGATAGATAGATAGATAAATAGATCCTGGATCGGTGATCGGTGGGCCAGTCCGTCCTACCCCCCCTCCCCCTCCCCATACTCCCTCCCACCTTCTACACACAAAAATTGGTCACATCGGGGTAAAAATGAAAAACGCATACTTTAGTTAGTTAAATCTAAAGGGCCAAAGCAGCGCTCGCGACGGGAGTCGAAAATGGTACCTATCGCATACGAGCAAGACCCCTGAACCACTGCACCTCTATAAACCCATACTTTAACAAATAGTTTTACATGAAAAACAGGGGGAAATGCCTGAAATTATTGAAAGCAGGGGAGACCTGTATAGAAAATCCTCAATAAAATTTGTATTTGTGTCAAAGTTGATATACGGTAAAAATCAGTAATACCCAAATTTTAATTATTCCACATTGTTGCTTGACCGCCGCAGTAATATCTAAAACTAAGTTTTATCATTTCGGTAAGTAATTATGCAATGTCTTACTTAATGCAAAGATAATACTGATTGTATCAAACTTCATCCTTTCCTACGCAAAGTTTATAACCGGAATCTTATGTACGAAATACGACGCAAAACGGCCTCAGAATAATTAAATTCGAATACAGAATAATTTACTTAGATGATCTAAAAACATAATACCCCTATTCATTTGTTCAAAAGGCACTAAACTTCACTATATACACTTTGAAGAACCCTACAAGAATACATGCAGCTACCGTGTTTGGGAGAAATA
>JAIGNY010000703.1:1070000-1107500 GCA_020152595.1 Chiridota heheva
ATTTCCTAATTAAATGTAGCAAGCATGAGAAAAATGGGAAATTCTTTGAATTGAATATGCATTGAAAGTGTACGTACGGTAATGGGTACTATCAGAGTAGAAACGCCAAAACTGGTCCTTGTTGTCCTTTCCACCACAATATGGATAAGGGCTGAACTGAATGAAAATAAATATATCTAAATTTCAGTTTACGCACAATCTCAGAAACAAACCTTCAATATGAAACAACACTTTTTGTTTCAATCTGAGCCCATTTTTACTTGCGTCAATTCTGCAGGTAAACCACAAGTTCACTTACTTTTAATTATTATATCTTGATTTCTAATGTTTTATATTTCTATTACTGTCTGTGTAGGTGGCAACATATGCAGCATCGATACAACTAAACAACTTTTTGCATAAAAAACTTTGATAAAATAGTATTTCTCTTCCGTCTTTTCAATGAAACATTCCCTCTGGAAGTATTTCCCACCAGGTGACAAAAATGTTTGTAAGATGACGAAAATTTTTCTCGGAAAGGCATAAAATGGCCTTTTGTTGGATTTATTTTGAAGACTTGCTCATAATGCACATGTGCTCCTTTCAAAATAATCCAATAATTATTGTTCAGGTTATTGTGTTAAAAACTAATATTATACCTACAAAGTATCAAATGCCGCGAAAAGCGATCACGATTACCCAACGAAACATCTTGCAATCATCTTTCTCGTACATAAAAAGAAACAGTCCCGTGATTTTCAACTGCATGATAAAGGACTATTAACAAACAAATTGGAGTAAATATTATATTGATATCCTATTTCTTTGTGGCAGGAGTTATTACGTTTCAAGATTTACCACTGTCACCTTGCAGTGTACATTGTGATGTCATCAAAGCAATGTTTATGTATTTCTCTGAAAATGAACTGTATCTTTCAAAAATATTGGAAACATTTGTTGTTAAGATGGCATAAAACATTCTGCGAGAACATGCGTTGCCATCTGCTCATCTGTATCTCTTACATTCTAAATGAATGAAAGAAAAATGTATTTTGATTTTATAGCAACAAAAGTAAAGAGTTTTGGAAGATTATTTTTTAAAACTGGTGAAGTTTTTGAAATACAATAACTCCTAAACTGAATGAGATATTCACATGCTTTTTCACCAATTTGTTTATTTGATAGTAATTTACCTAGATTCACGGGAATATTTATTTAGGCTGAAAAAAGTGTATAATACGTCTTTGAAATAAAAACGTTACCAAAACCTATTGAGCATGAGATTATGGAAACAGTATACTTCAGTGAAACCAATAGAATAATCATTTTGTTGTTTTAGCCTCGTTTCCACTTATTCGTGGTTTTTTGCACGATTTGTACCTCGCACATAAAGGCCAAAAACGAGCGCAGACCAACACAAGATAATCTTGGAGCGAAAGAATCGGGTTAAAGTAATACAAAATACCAACACAACTTTCAGTCTTTATTCTGAAAGAAGTTTCATAAGTATATTTTTTTCAAATGCGTGTTACTTACCCTGATAATGCGATTGTCTACCTGTTCGTTTTTATTAATGAATATGCCACCATGAGTATTGCCAGCAAGCATCACAACGTTCTTACCAAACTATATACAAATCAAGAAAACATGATAAAACTATGATGCTAACCAAGACATGTGTGTTCAGGGGGAATTACGTCTCAGTTAAATTCGTGCAATTACGATGTTAATAAATTTCACGTCATATTCGGTTGAGTATCGTTTCTAAGTACGTGCTCACATTGTGTGTGGATGTGCAGTGTGCTAGTCACTTCCGTGACGGTTATTGATTGGCTGTCGGTATTTGTGTCTGACCAATCAGAAACGTTGACTTTCATTGTATATTACTGTTCATGTTAACACGATATCTAGACTTGAACTTTTAAAGATTCTCAGTTTTCCATCGCTTTTCAAAGTTTTCACAAAAGAGGCAATTCGTTAAAAAAAAATCGTAACTTTTCATCAAAGCGTTAATACTTTTTGTCATATATCGATCTACTATTTTCAAAAATTATCAAGATTAATTGTTTGCGGTATGAAATGTTTTAAAGATTTTGTATACTACTTGCTGACGTGATAAGGCGAAAACATTTGACACAAGATTCATAGCTGTTATTGCCGCTTGTGATGATAAGTGCCTCATTTCATTTCTAGATTCGTCTTAAAACTGATACCTGTTTACAAACTTGTACCTTAGTGCAATATTTCCTTTAATTTCCATTTTCATATATATGATAGAGAAGTACAAGAATAAAAAAACATGTTCATATCTTTTTCCATTTAGGAGTTATTGCATTTCAAAGATTTCACCAGTGTGTTGAAAAGTGGCCTTACAGTGTACAATGTGATGTCATAATTGCATATATAATTATTTGTGTATTTTTAGGAGAAAAAAGTTGTTCTTTAACGTAGAGTGTAAGTATGAGCAGATCGGCATAGAATGTTCTTGTTACGTTACTAATACATCCCATCTCAATAATTAAACAAAAACTGCTTCGGTTCAATAATTTAGAAAAAAAAAATCCAAAAGAAAAAAGAAGTCTTGGATCTACCTTCATGACATCATACTGTACACTGTGAGGTCACACTGGAAAAATCTTTGAAATGAAATAATTCCAAACGGAATAAGGTCCTCTATCATGTGTACTAAAATGAAAATTCACAGGAATATTCCATTAAGGTACAGGTTTGCGAATAACAACTTTGAATCGTGTGCGTTTGATTTTAAATGTTTTCGCTTTATTATGTAAAAACTTAGTACACACAATAGTGTATACACGAAAAATGCAAAGATTTCATACTGCAAACGATTATTGATATGAAAAAATAACTTCTGAACTTCAATTCAATTTGTGCTATTATCACTTTTACAAATGGGATTTGTCGGTAAATTAACAGATCCCTGGTTATACCCTATTGCCTTCAATCTTGTCAACATAATATACTGTTTTGTGAGCTACTTTACAAAATGTTTTAAGAAAACACATGACTTACATTCCTCAATTCACGCATAGTCGGCCACTTGTTGTCAAATAATGCAAGTTTCTCTGATGGCTTGAAGACTCGTGAAGAAAGAGTTTCTTCTATCAATTTGTTCATTTCTTCGTCATGTGCATCATGTCCTCCCTGCAAGGAGAATTTTAAACTTGTTCCATTCTTTACATTTCTTTTTATATATTTTGTATTTACATTAAGAATATAATTTTAGGGTTACCTGGTTACCTCAACTACACTTGGGGTATACTTATGATAATGTTGGAATTTAATTTGGAATGAAACCCCCATCCTCTCCCCACTCAGGGGCTTGGTACTTTATCTCCAACTCATTCACACTTTTAGGATGCAGCACAGAATAGTTCCTATACTTTACGGCTGTATGCGATAGATATAGACCTCCGAAACATTAGCCTAAAGGCTGTGCCACAGCCTATGAAAGGCGTTTTAAAAATGGTAGCTCACTAAAAATTATTGCAAAATTTCACCAAATGAAAGACTAAAAACAGACAAGTTTTTACACAAATATTTACCGGCTTAACTCCAAAATTTGACGGTAGACATCGGCCGATCTTGAAGTTTGATTTTCATGTTCATTTGGTGCAAAATTGCAGCAATTTTTCATTTTTTTAAATGTCTTCCATAAGCTGTAACGTTATAGCACACCATTTATTCTTATATTTCGTAGGTCTATAGAAATTTGAATTGCCTTACATCCAAATAAATTCTTATAATTTCACGTTCATTCACAGGAAGGTCCAACCAATCGGAAACTTCTTGCAGAGCATCTTGAAAATTGCGAAGTCTCTCAAAGCAAAGAGGATATACATCCGCCACGTTAAATAAATGGGCCATCTTCCACTGAAAAACAGAATGAAATGCTGTAACATAATTTGCGTTTTCATTTGCGTAATGAAAACAAAATAATGTTATTTCGAAAAAAAACTGATTGTTTTATTGCGAGATTTCACCTTATTCATAACTTTTCAAGAATTCTACTTTTTCCATTGCAAAAGTCAAAATTTTGAAACCTCGTCATAAAATTGTCAATGGAACAAAACAGTCAAAATCTCGAAATGCCAATATAATTTCTGTTCAAATGTTTTTTGTAACAGTATCTAATCTTAGAATGAATTTCTAAAATACATTTTAAGACCCACATTGGTAATCAAAATGACTTTAGTGTATTGAAATGAGCATATAGTGCATGGTACAAAAAAATGTTTCTATATTCATCATTATTGTCATAAAAGATGTGGAAATCCTTATTATTGGTGCATATAATGATGTATCAACATCATCTGTTAGCTCTAACTTATTCGTAATAACAAAATGACAGATGTTTGTTGTTAATATCTTAATATCTTGTTATCAGTAAGACTTTATTATTTTGGGAATCTAAAGCTTCCCATCGATCAGTCGGTATAATTTAGCAATGTTAAATATCTAAAATAAAACCAGCCCAGATTCAAATCTATTGAGAGACCATTGTTGATAAAATATGAAAGACAATTGGGCATCAATTATTCTTCATGTTCAAATTATCTAAATTATTGCCGTGACGTCACGATAATCATGAATATACACTTACCTTTTCACGGCACCAGTAAACATCTAACTCCAATCCTCTAACACCTAAATTGAGCATATCTGTTAAACTGAATTCTTGATTTGAAAATTTGAAGCACGGAAGGTCGTATGGTGGTGGCCATCCGCATGTGTCATTTCCTTAGGAGATGGAAAAATAAACAGGAGATTTGGACTTGCCAATGGCACAAGAGCTCATGCTGTGAGCCTTCGCGGGTCCCTCCCCTTACAGACATATTTGCATATCTGGACACTCTCCAGTCATTTGATGGTACGGTCCCCAGAAGAATTCCAGACCGACTTTGGGATATTGTTATATTCTCTGGGTAAACCACGTGTATGCTACAATAATTACAATCGAAAATGACAATTTTCTGTAAGAACCATAGTGTAATATACCCTGTTATTGATTTCTCTGATCTGATAATAGCTTGGCAGCAAAATTGATAATTAATATAATCGTTAATAGATAAAAACTAATATGCTTCAAGAGGACTTACATATCGCATCTAATTGTGACGGAAAATACAAGAAATGAATAGTTTAAGGTTATTCCAAAGATATCTTTTGTAATCAGTATCTTTATTATTTAGAATAAAAACTGATTTAACGTCTGTAAAAATGACAGAAACTTGAGTTGATCAATGTGGCTTATTTTTGATAAGATTGCAGACAACAAATTTAAACAACAATTGTTAACGTTATGTTTCTTCCAAATCACTTACTCTATATATGCTCTATATTAATTGGAATATTCAATACACATGTGCAAATATATTTAATTAAAGGTCGTGTTTAGCTTTCAGTTATGTGGGAGGCTTAAGCCTTAGTCTTATAAAGACGTTCACCTCCCTATCTTTGTTCGAAATTAAAGGTTTTTGGTCCTACGTTGTAGATTTTGGTACAAACTTTAAGAATGTTGGCCCTAAATTGGATTTGTTTTTAATAAAATTTTACGGAATTTTGATCCAAGGTTTAACGATAATTCAGTCTATACGAATACAAAATTCCAATATCTCTGTCTGCTGTGATTTATGCCTATTGGGCAACGGAATCTTTTAGCCGTTGCAAACCTAATTGTAATGGCCAAGAAGTTTATTTAAGCAACTAAAATCCTTTTACTACTATTTGATTACGCTAGTGACGGCCGTACCCTAGAAGTCCATCAAGCTAATCATTGTCATAAGCAACCATTTAAAGAGTGGTCAGCTTGAAAAGTTTTAATATTTTTTGAAGTTGGCCTATAGCAAATTACTGACGTATATTTGTACGTTGTAGTATTATCATAAACTTTCTTTACATCTAAAAAAAAAATGATACTTCTTAACAAACCCAAGTAATTCACTAACAACCAGTTCAATACTTCATTATTTTACGTGGAATCTAAAAACACATTTATATGGTTAAAAGGTTAGTAACTAACGTCCATATCCATCAGCTTTGTTGTTGAATGCATTGTGAGCCTGAAGAGAAAAAGTCGAATTCATTATTATCAATCAGTCCGGTAGCATGCCTATTAATGGGAACATAATGTTCCTATTAATGGGAAGATTTTGCTACATGGAAGCCGCCATTTTGTGATATTTCCCATGATCCTCTGCTATCATAACGTTAAGCCTTATGCAATGTTACATTTTTCAAACATGAAATACATCTGGGAAAAATATCTTTGCTAGGGGAAACTTAAAACTTATGAAAATACATTCATTACTGTCATGGCTACAACTTTTCAACTCCCATTTGATATGTTCACCACGCCGTTTTCGAATTATTAGATAAAATAGACAATAGAGCTTGGCTTTTAGGCGCGAAACGGCCATTTTGAAAATGTTTTTCAAGTCAATGATTTTTGATATTTCAAGTGCATAAATTAGAAACTATGACATTTTGTCGCAACATCTGAACAATATGGCTGCATGACTTCAATATCCTCGTGTCTTATAAATGTCCTATTAATAGGCATGCTTTCAGACTCTTGATATAATCGATATAATCAATATGATCAATATAATCAATATTCTGTAATATCACATACTATATTTTATATTCCTGATATTTTACGTATTCATAGTGTTTAACATGCTATTTCATTTGAATTTCGAAAAAAAAATATTTGAACTTTGACCAACCTCCCACCCTCAACTCCTCCAGAAAATGTTTATTTCGTAATCTCCTAATATCAAAGAAAATCAGTCGTCCGCTCATAAATGTGAGAGATCGAATCTTTAGAATAAATGTATTAAGATTTTATTGGATATATATTTTATATGCCAACGGAAGCTTATCAAGATGTATCACAGGTTGACTTTTCTCGAATTATTCTAATAGCATATTTCAATGAGGTAAATATTTTAAAAGTATGAAATTACTTACATCAAATATTTGAAGATTGGAAAACGGTTCATCAATCTGAAATAAAATCCATTATAAAAGTTTGAACTGTTTGAAATACTAGATTTTATTGTGAGCGCAAATAATTGAAGAAAATTGAATGCAGATAATTGAGACGAATGATGGTAAGAAGTACATAATCAACTTTAAAATAACTTATGTTTCATATAAATTAACTGATAAATGTTAACATACAACGACTCGCATCAATTTGTACAATCCAGTAGACAGGTAGAGGATCTGATATGAATCTTTTGCATGATTTTTTCGCACAAGTGTAAGCAAAACAGCTGCAGCAACCCCTATATATTTGTTATAAATTATTGGTCTATGACCCCTCATTACCCTGCATGTTTGTGATAAATCCATAGAGCTTCATTGTTTTGTCTAAATGCTATTTCCTGATTTCAGAGATGCGGTTCGTAAGTTTTGAAATTTCATCTTTGTTTTTGCTAAACCATAAAGACATCATTATTTTCGAAACCTGAAGCGTATTGAAATGATATATTGTGGATATCATATCGAATGACAGAAAAACGTTCATACATAAGCAATTATTCCCAGCTAATGTGGGATCTAATAATGATTGGCATTTTGAGACACTGATTTTCATTTGTAAAGAAGTTATTAGACCAATAGGCGTCAATCTCTCTGCCTGAAACATCGACCTAAAAAGATTTAGATTTGATGGTAATTTTCTTTTAAACAGTGAGTGAATCGTTGTTGTTTTCGGGAATTTTAGACGTCAAACATTTCATACGGTCAAGCAGAGTTAGACTCTAAGGTCTTTCATTGTTTAGTTGGGACGATGATACTTTTCTATAGATGATTAATTGTTTCATCATATACATATTGAAATACTTTTCACACGAGCTAGTTATTTTGTTTACACAATCTGTAATTATTCTTATGATTAATTGCAGATTAATTAATCTTAATTATGATTAATTAATCTTAATTATGATTAATTAATAAAGAATAATGAATTATTCTTTATTATAATTAATTAATTTTATGTTTAATTCTTCATCATATACATATTGAGATACTTTTCACACGAGCTAATTATTTTGTTTACACAATCTGTTTGAGTAAAATCTAGTAGACGTGTATGTTCAAACTTGTTTATAATTAAAACAATACCCATTAACATGACTGTCGATAGAAATATATGACGCCAACCATACCACAGATGTACAACGTGACCAACTTTTTGTACCTGAAGTTCTCTTTGGGTTTTCAATGCATATTTTAACCAGGGATCAATTGGAACGGTTCCTCGTCGACACACGCCAAATTCATCACACTGAAATATAAACAAGATGTCCCCGTAAACTTCTAAAAAACACATATAAAACTCAAAATATTTTCCTTGTGAGTATAGAAAATAAACTGTTTTTTTCTTTAGATGTATGAACCTACGTTTCGTTTTAATAGATTTTCTTTTCGATTCAATTTATCTGTTTCTTCACATCATATATATTGAAGCAATGAATTTACAAAGTACTGTGAAACAAGATTGTAACAAAGAAAATTACACAGAAAAAGAACAACATTTTTTACAAATTATAATCAAATGGTATAATGTGAAAAGAAGTGCTCTAAAAAACTCCAAAGAGCTTAACTGGTAGAAACACTCCTTTGGGTAAAAAAAAATGTGATTATAATAGTATAATCCTCAGAAAAGCTACACCCACCCCACCCCACCGATGCAGGCTTCAATTTAAAATTACAATAAAGGAGAAATCAATAAGTATCAATAAAATAGGATTTAAGTTTGCGTCTAAACTGCTTAAAGGAAAGTAAGTTTCACGATGATAGTAAATGATGGCTAGACAATTTCTCTGCTATGCTGTGGAAAACATCGTCTCGGATTTGGACAAATCCGGGGTGATCAATCATTGAGTCTTGAATTAACCCTTAAAATCTCAAGGACCAGAAAAAAGAATACTCGACGAGACACAACTCCTCAAAACAGGCTGTCATAAACATTGGCTGTCAGATTGTTTCTAGTTTATTTCTTGTTCACTTTACATTAAGTAATATAATATATTATCGCGGATTAGACGTGAATATGACTTGCTGTCGATTTAAAATTTGTACATCAAATAAATGCATATATAACGGGTGGTATATGTAAATGAAATTTCCACATCGCACTATTTTGCCCGTTTGGTAAAGCGTTTTCTCAGTATATTACTAAAAGTGTTGCAAGTGAGGACTCAAAATAATCTAGTATAACATTTTACCTCTCCGCATCCTGCATCTATACTCAAATGAGTGCATCTGTAAGAAATGGACACATCCAACGCAAACAGGAACAGGAATACCTATAAGAAATTTTTTTTGTAGAATTGAAGGTACAGCTTTATGGCAAAATATCTAATAAATAAGTAATGTCACAATGATACAACAAATATTGCTTGCCATGTCTACTTGTAACATCCCTCCTGGTGTGAATTGAGTTGAAGGTCCAAACTACCGGACAGGACCGTAGAGACGAACGGTAATTAGAGAGTAATCAGATCTGTTGTGTTTTCTCAAATTGTTTTCAAAATTCCTTGCAAATAAGCTTAAATTGTCCAACATTCATATTCATCCCAAACATACTTGAAGTCGGGTTGTGTCTTACCTGCGCAGATGGCCGAGCAACTAGACTATCGGCAGATTCACTTTCGAAAAATACCGCTAAAGTAACGAACTTCCGAGGTTAAAATTTGTGAAGAAAAAACATTTGTAATAAAGGACTCCCTTTCTAACAAAAAGATACTATAGGGAATGATTTGAAAAAGGTCTAAAATGTAATTAGAATTTTAATAATTTATCAAGTCTGACTTATCCCCGGCAGTGGCAGCGCGGTCGCACAGTCGGAACATGATGTTGACTGTACAAAGTTAAACTAAAGAACGATGCATATTCATGTATTAGGTCAATGCAGATTGACCTCGGAAACGCGCTGCCTCCAGGATATATATTTGGAAGTGAACCTGTATTTTATAGTCGAGTAACTATACTTGTACCCAGCTAGATGGGTCTCAACACTCAGCGGGCCTCTCCGCTGTAGAGTTATATCATTACGTATGATTTCCAAACACAACTTAATAACAACGACCATGAATACAGATACAATCCATCACTGAATGATTAAGGGGCCAACATCAAATTTACAACACAGACTACTGCATGTATATTGCTAATGATTCTTGATAAACATTCAAAGCTGTGAAAATCATTTAATCGATCATCAAATGATCTAATCGAATATGAACTGTAATATACTATAAATCAAAACGTATACTTACAACTGCAGAAGGTCTGGAAACCATTTTGACTGCTTTAACATCATCTGATCTTCCAACAGTCCAAGGTAACTAATTACTTGGTAATTGAAGCGATAAAACAACTAATAATGCTACTAATAGGTTATGTACTCAATCGTAATGGGGTCAAACTGAAGTTACGAAATGTCCACGACTTGTACGAAGAAATATGTTGCTTACTTACTGAATTAAAAGCAGAGTTCAGTTAAAGAAACAATGAAAATCTTTGATTAGATTATATGGCCCACGAAATTTTGATCTTGACGCCGCTATTAGACAACAATTGCAACGAATGGACCATTGACCAACTGACCAAAGAGTTTTTTCCGAATTTTTCGGCGATGGGCAAAGTTTATTTCTACCCCTTTCGTATACCTATGAATCGGATGTTAGAATTGCCGAAATACTGTATTCTCGCTTTATTTGGGAATTGACTATATTCACGACTATATTCAAATCAAATGATATAATGCGACCGATAGTATTAAATGCAAGATTATTTTCACTCATTTCTTTCCACTATTTTGCACAAAACAAACTAATGTTCCAGATTATTCCGTGAATTGTATATTTATTAAAGTGCTAATATCTATTTTATGTCGCTTGAAAACTTAACTTTTGATTACTTTGTGAAATGGTAGACAGAATAGAATTAGCATTTAAAAAGTAAATTAATAAAGAACCAAGAGTTTTCGTAGGTCTATGTGCGAAAGTATGCACTCGAGTAAACCCGCAGGGCAATATGAAACGAGGTTGCCCCTAAACAGGGCTGATGGTTGAGCACATTAGCTGTCATGAGAAGCTACAATCAGTATGTCAGAGACCGACAAAAGTGTCTTATGTGGTCCTATGTTCCACAATGAGCGAAGAGAATTTATACGACAAAGTAGTAGTTGAGAATTGACGTTTATGTAATACCCTAAAGCTTTTGGACTGAATGTTGCATTTTCAGAACTAGCCTAACCCATTGTACCAGTTAAAGAGGGAGGCTCGGCTCAGTAAAATACGGTGAAAATGGGGGATACTTTATTTTGACGTCACTTCCGGTTGTGGAGGCAAGATCCGATCCTCTGTCTGTTTGTACCACACAGTACAGCCAGACACTAGCATGTACGTTGGGTGTGCATAATTACATACACAGCGCATTACGTTACTGTGTCGAGAAACTTATTTGTTTTTTTCAATGTTTTTTTGTCAGAAAGCGAAAGTGAAATTTTAGTATTATAATACTACAATGATAGTCACCAAATGGAAATTACTGAGAAAATAAAAGAAGAAGATGAAAGCAAAAAGTCAAAATAAACGATTCTACCGGGGCTTGAACTCACGGCATGATTTAAAAAAAAAAAACGTGACTTGCGATCGCCGTAAGCATCTGAGCTATCTCGTTTGGTGACCTGTAAAGTGTTTTGAATAACTATATACCTTGCAATACGAGACAATGAATCGCGCAGCAGAATTTCAACCAATCAAAAAATTCAAAAGGAATTCTAAATATGTGCACATATGACGATATCGCCTTTTTAATTTATTTCATTAATTGAAGATATAAAGATCGTAATGAGTGATAATAACATTTTTGCGACTGAACTTCTTCAGAAAATAGCAAACTGCCAAAGTCAATTAGGCCTTAATTATCTCCCAGGGTCATTTTTTGAAAATCATCAAAAACATAATTGAAGTAAAAATCTAATCTGCAGAATTTAATAGTACCTATGTGTTCACTACACTAATGCAACGTAATAGCTGATCCGTTTCATTTTTAAGCAGAGAAATACAAATATAACTAGAAATGACAAATTCTAGTATCAAATGAGAACGATGGTGTGAAGAAAATATTTATTGCTTTTGCATTCTTGAGACATGTAGAAGAACATTTTCAAGCTGGAATGAAAATCTCGAGGGAAAGCGTTTACGCAACACGAAAAACTCTTGTCCACATTATGAGAAGAATAGTAGTCACTTTCAGCGCAGTGCAACGGGGTCAACGTCTTTACTACGGCGTGCTCGTCATACTACGGTCGAGGGGAAGAAGTGTCCTCTCGATTTTTGGAAATTTATAATATTCTTGACTAAATTCTGTTTTACTACTCTCCTAACATATGAAATGATTTTTAAACCACAAAATCGCAGGACCAAATATGATATAATACCTAAAGACTGAGGAATCTAAGGTTGTGACGTCATTAGTAGTCTGATTGCAGTCGTTTCTACACAAATGATTCCAAACTTTAAACTTAAATATTTCCTTAACGGATTACGATTTTTGAATGTAACCCCTTCACTCGTTTTTTGGAGTTGGAGATAAAAAGTTATGGAGGCCTCCAATACGCGATATTACCCACAATGCCCCTTTGCTCTCCCAATGACATATGTGGGTCAAACTGAAAATGGTTGGGAAATTTGTTTGAGGCCTCGGTACCACGTGGGATATGAATACTTGGCTACTTTATGAGTAAATAAACCAAAAATGTGTTCCTTCAAGAAATTTCACCGTCTTAATTTCGAGAAATGCGGTGGGGAAAATCCTGATCTGGACCTGAATTTATCGATTACTTGCAGTCAAGTGGTTAAAATGAAGGAGACCACTTCTTAGGCCTCTCGGTATATTTATATAAAGATTAAAGGTTATGGGTTCAAGTAGTTGGAACACAGAACTGCCATCTCCACAAAGTTGGAGATCACCAACTTTTGGATATCTCCCGAACTGAAAATAAAGATCTTGTTATCCATTTAATGTATATTGCTTATCAAAGTTCAGCATACTATGAAAATACTAATCAATTATGACTAACATAACATTTATTTCTAGTTGGTTTAAGCCTAAGCTCCCACTGACAGAACCCTGGATGCTTGGTTTAAAGTAATAAAATGAAAAAGAAAAGATGTACAAAATTGTCGTTTACAACCAATTTTTATTTCTGAAAAAATGATGAATGACACAATTTATTTTAAAACAAGTGTGAAAATGGTCAGACCTTTGTATATGTGTCCGATGACTAGTCTTGTTTTCTTTGATTATATCTATATATTGCGAATCAGTCGTTTGGCTATGAATGATATTAAATATAATTTATCAAACTATTTTACATTCTTACAATTGCAGTACATATATATATGTATATTTATTCAAGGTTGATCGTATGAATTTATGTCCATCAACGTCCATCTAGCAGTCTGTCATAATATGACAAGTTGTAACGGAAAAGTTCAAGAAATAGTTCTGTTTTCAGTTATTTTGTACGTTGCTCCTATTCAATGTCATCATTATTGTTCGTCGGACCAGCAGCAATACGTGCCCCTGTCTATTGGTTTGACGGCAAGTTTGCACCTGCACGCAGCATGAAGGAAATTGCAGGGTACACGTCCATGAATGATAAAGTATGTGTAAGTTACGTCACACGTTCATGAGTTGAGTTGGATCATGGAGTCAGATAGTAACTTCATTGCTGAAGTCAGGTAAATTTGTGATTAATACCTACCATACATACGCTTTATGACACGGTGCAGTCATACACTTTGAGTAATCAAAATCAAAATAACAAAAGCAAACAAGAACAATTCTTTTAAATACAAGAACAGCATGATTCCATTTTTTATATCAACGATACTAACACGTGGAAGCAAAACAATAGCATTCATTTTTTTTTCCTGACGCTCATTGCTTTTTCACTATTCCTTGACTGATGATTGGTGTATTTCCTACACCTTGCGTTGATGACGTAGGATTCATAAAACACTGTGTTTGTCTTTAAAATGCGGTAACTTGCAAATCCATTCAGCGTGGCTCCCGCTACATCATGCAGAAAGTCTTTGTCCAAAAAGCATAAAATGTACATATCATTAACACTATAAATCTTTCAGATATTGTATTTGCTCTCGATGTAGGTGGGGGTGCGGTAAATGGAGGCGGTTCTACATATCCTGGCAACCAGGGGCTATAATTGATCCAAACTGTCTGTCTTTTCGATGCCTCCAAGAGCTGAAAAACAATGTTTAAATAAAATTGAAAGAACACCAATTTTGAAGTCTCATAAAAATCATTCATTTACTTACGACATCAGATTAAGATAACACGACTGGATGATGGCTTTTTGATATCTATGCACTATTTATTTATTTATTTATTCATTTCTTGTTTATTTATTTATTAATTTGTCTGTCTGTCTATCTGTTTGTCTATCTGTCTGTCTGTCTATCTGTCTGTCTGTCTGTCTGTCGGTCAGTTGGTCGGTCGGTCGGTCGATCGATTGATCGATTAATTGAATTATTGATTGGTTGGTTGATTGATTGATTTGGTTGGTTAATTGGTTGATTGTTTGATTGATTAATTGTTTGATTGATTTGGTTGATTGATTTTGATTGATTGATTAGATTGATTCATTCATTTATTCATTCACTGATTAAATGAATCATTGATTGATTGATTTGATTGATTGATTGATTGGTTGATTGATTGATTGATTGATTGGTTGATTGATTGATTCATTGATTGATTGATTGATTGATTGATTGATTCATTTAATTATTAAAATTATCATTTTTAGCGAGACAACTGTTTACTTATATCAAAAATTGCTTTGATCTGAAAGACCTTACTGACTTACTTGCTGATTTTGTCAAATTTTTTTTTTTTTGAAAATCTACTTGCTTAAATTAGTGCACTTAGAATAACTCCATCGTTACTATGTTTTGTTATATAAAAAGATGCTTCAGAAGATACATGGCAATGTATAAAAAGAACAGGAAATTTGTATTATGAGCGATACGTTTAACGTTTTGAATGTTATATTAAATCCTGAAAGTTACATAGGTTTGAGATCTGCATACCATTTTAAATCTTTTAATTACGCGAGTGTCTTCTTCCCAACTTGAAAAGTTTCGAATAAATTGGGAAATTGTTAATTGTATATATTCTACTTTTTATTCAAAGTGTTTGCTTCTAGGCTGTAAATTTACGTACAAACTACATGTATATTAGATCAGATATACTGTTTAATATATATCAGTATTATAGACTTAGTCACCTTCTGTTGCCGAAACCCAGTTTGGGGAGCGCTGAACTTAAAACCACTTGGACACACTTGTGCTAAATAGGTATATGGGCCAGCAGCTTCACTAACGGTCCACTTGTTTCTGTCTTCTAAGTGTTGACATGCGTAAAGAAGGTTTCTGGAGCAATCTTCTTCTACGTACCATCTCCCGTCTTCACCACTTCGTAAAAAGAGACGATTAAATTGAAAAGAATGAAAGGGAAAATGGATTGCATGAATGTGTGCATGGCATGCAGGTATGTGAACAACGGTGGGTATGTAGGCCTATTCTTTGTTGGAGGTAATTAACATTGAAGACATAATACTTGGGCAAACTCCATCCCAAGTAACATAATACTGCAGCAAAGCAACCAGTGTTGTAATATATAGCGACCAAGTACATACAGAAGAGTGTGTATTGTAAAATAATTGATATCTAATCGAGGACATTCTATGAAAATCAATGATTACTTGCAATAATGGAATCCACTTTAGCGAGAGTTAATAACCTATTAACCATTATTCAAACAAAATGCCCTATAAATATGACGAGAAGAAAAGTATCATAAGCAAAGGCAACCTTGAAATTTTAAACAAGAGGGAAATAAGAACAAGGCGAATTTATGGGAATGTTTTTTCTGCATCATACCAAAAGAACAAAATATCGGCCTATATTAAGGTTGGTGTCACACTTTACCACTAGCCAAACCTTACCATGTCCTCGTTGCAGTATGTGTCCTGCTACAACACTTCCATTCTCATTTCTATGAGACAGAAATTTCTTACAAAGGTTTTAACGGGAAAATAATCTTACTTCAATTTGATGCACGAGGTCCGTGTAAGATGGGTTGATGGCTCGCCCGCTGCCCATGTGTAGACTCCGGTGCGCATTACTTGTGGATTAATCATGTCCGTACCAGTCAATTGTATGTGACATTTGACATACTCAGTGAAATCCAGAACAAATCCATCAGCTGGACCGTCATAAACAATGCTGAAACGATTCAAGAAGGACACAAATCTGAGATCGTATCTCATCACTATCAAGGGCGAAGCGTGTGATGTTTATTTGGGAGTAAACATTCAGGTCCGTACTTTGTTTAACGACTTTACCCACCCTCTACTAAAAAGTACTATGACATCTTTTGTCAAAATGTGAAAGTCTTATGTTTTTGTTGATTAGGGGCAAGTAACACTAATACAATTTAGTGGGTAAAATTTTCCCCGTCACTGGTCACTAGCTAGACTAAGTATAATAACTTTAAAATATCTTATGATATAATTTCCGGAAAAGGAAAATAGAAGCCATTTCAATAGATTGTCTTTATGATAAAAGGTGAAAAATATATAACATCAAATATTGAGCAAACTCGGGAAAGAAAAATATTTAAGTCGCATCAAAATGTTGTAAGATTTACAAACAGAAAACAGTGATATCGTAGCTTACATCAAGAAAAATCCACTTTTGGATAATAAGTTGAAAGGGTCTTCTAAGATCTGTCAAATGGTTGTAAAATTGAAAATGAAGAAAACTTGCAGCCTTAATAGGAATTGCTTCCATACAATTTATTTAATATAAAAAACTGAAATATTTTTCATGCCTTTTCTTGAGTTCTTGAAAAATAATGCGACAAGGATTCAAAATGAAAAACTGTTACATGTAACTCCAAGACTAATTTGTACCACAATTACCCCAGTTTCGGTCCTTTCCAATGAAAAGAGCTTTTACAGTTATAATTGTTTTATTAATAATATCTTTATGTCAATGATAATGAGTTAAGTCATGCAACGATACACAAGAGCGAAAATTCAATACTTCAGATGTTTCTAAAAGCAAGTCAGTTGTGAATAGCTTTTACAAAGATCCTTACCAAGTTATTACGATTTTACTTACGGATAATGAGTGGCATCCATGATGTACCTCCAAGGTACTTCATCATCAGTAACTTTTCCTCCACACAAAGGGTAACTTGTGAACTTAAAAGCAAAAAATGAAATGCTGTTCATGTTCTTCCATTTTCTGTCCACGAAACTAAGTTTTTAAATGAAACTGGTATAACACACACTAGGCAGATAGGGATTAAAGCTGTTTCATTAAGGAATTTTCCATATCTTCATATTTTGAAGCTATAATCAACCTTACGTTCCTATTGCAATGAATTCTTTACAAAACTATAAAATATTAACCAGGAAGAAATTATACGAAAGCCAAATTTTCATCGAAGGTATCAAGGAGCGGAAGAGTAAATTGTTCAATTGGAACATTAATTGCCAAATAATCCATGAAATATCTCCTTCCTTTTCAAATATCACAGAAGCTGTACCACCAAAATAATAGTAAAATATATATGAAATAATTCTTTCCGCAGGTGTTTTTTTTTTCTTCCAAATCCATCACAACTTCTACAAACCATACAAATGAGAAAGATTGTTCGATAAGTAAGTCGATGGGCAAGTTTGATTCTTTTGGACCGATATATATTCCAAGCAGAATTTTGTATCGATGTGATTATGGAAGTTTCAAGAAGATTAAAACAAAAATAACTGTATATTTAATAAGTATACAATGTTGGTCAGAGATGGTAAAGGCTCCGTTCAGTTTATGAATATTCGTGTAAATCTACTTCGTAGTGAAACTTACCTGAGAACTGCCTCTCCAGCGTGTCTTGTGAAGATACTCGCCACCATGGTCTCGCTTTGATCCAAAACTTATAACCATCACAACATTTTTTCCGTCCTATAGGGAGAATAATATTACGCCATATGTTAAATGCTAACATAATATTTCCGTAATTTTTATGTAAATGACAGTGGAATATCAAAGACACAAATTGGTTAAAAATTCATGTCGAAATCTTATTCTGTTTTGTAGTTATTACATTTCAAAGATTTCACCAGTATGTTAAAAAGTCACAGTACAATGATAAAGGGTGATGTCATGTTTGCAAATCCAAGACAAATTTGAACATATTACTGAAACTATTTTCCTTCTTTATATATACATTATACCCCATTTCAATGATAAAAAGTAATTATGTAATTAAGAAAAAGCCAATTGATTTTTAAAAATACGTAAGACTTGTATTGGATACGCAAGTATGGTTTCGCACTGTACACTTCAACAATTCAGACATTGGTGCAATAAGTCCTAAATAAGATATCAACATGATATTTTCACCAATCTACTTCTTTTACAGTCCTCTATCATTTATATCAAAATGAAAATTTACGTGAATATTCCTTCAATGTTTGATTAACTTCTCAATGAATGTTAATGTTTTATTTATTCCTGATTATAATTGATTGATTTTATGTTTTACTTAAAGTTAAAGTAGAGATTATTACTTTTAAATAGAACGAACTCTTGCAATTCTAATCATTCTGTCATTAGGCAATCTGTCAAATGTATATATCAGAATCATATCTATGTTTGCACACTGGCCTTCCTAACAAACGATATTATTCACTGCATAATACATATGAATTTTAGGCTAAAAAGGAACGGGTACATGTTTCGATTAAGCGCTAGGGTGGGCCAATGTTAATGATAATAATCTTACACTGTTACAAACAACACTTCGGTGAGATTCGAATGACTAGAGTAGCCAACGGTCCTATAAGGGTGTTTCAGCTGACGTCACGAGGTCACACGACTTTGTTTACATCGCCATTTTGTCGGGAAATACCACTGTCGTCTGATGTACACTTAATTAGACTTACATACGTTTGCATGTTGTTATATAAGATTATCTTTGTATCATAATTATGCCGGAATCTTGCTGTGCCGTTGGTTGCACTAATAGATGTGTGCGGGGAAATAAAAATACGTTTTCTCGATTTCATCTGATGTTGATCGACGTTCCAACAATCAGCTGGCGTTAACGTTATCGTATACCGGTGAAAATATAAAGCATAAGGAAAATATGAAGTAAAATCGGAAGCGAACAAAAAATTGCAATTAGTAAAATTGGCTGAACTGGTACTAGTAGGTTAGCATGTAGTATGTTTGTTGTACGTGTGATATGACTGAGTTGTGTGAAACGCCGCAAAGACGCCGCTGCCCTACAAAATGGAGTCCAGTTGAGTTAGAGTCACATGATGAAATCCCTATATTTGAGAAAACCACCTCAACTATAAGATTATCTTCATGTTAGACAAATTGACATTACGTTACGTCTAATCAATTAAAGTGGTCCTGCCATTGGGGTCGGAACGTACGTTAAATATGTTAATTAGATTAATTGATTAGCAAAAAAGGAACTTTTTTTGCACAAAACTCAATCGATTGCGAGAAAATAGCAAAAGAAAATACATTTTTGTCACCTTGACAAAAAAAACCAGATTAAGGCTCATTACGCAATGACGTCATTTTGGGAACGCCTGGTATGTAAACAATGCATCGATGCCACGTATAACGTGTGTCCGCCATTGAAATTTCACAACTAGTATCAATAGCATCTCTGTTTGTTCTTCTAAAATATTACATTTTCCAAGCAAATATTAAACAAAATGCCACAGCGTTGTGTAGTTGGAGGATGCAGTAATATGATTTTCAAACAAAAAGTCGTTTATCAATGGCAAAGGGCAACAAAACGAGACAATTCTGGACGTGTTTTGTGCACTTGACATGAACCGAGTTTTCGGGGCTTACCGGGTACAGTGTTATGTTCAGCTCACGACAGTTTTTACCACTGTTCTGTTCGATTTAAACAGTAGCTTGACCGCATCATCTCTGACATGAAATTTTTACTGTTTCGCGAGTAATCAAAATTCAAATGAAAGTAACAGAGGAAGAAAAAAAAAGTAAGACTCAGTGAGATTGGAACTCATAACCTCTCACTCAAAAGACGATGCCGTAACCGACTGGGCTACTTAATCATTTGAAAATGTGTATGATTTATTTTGTATTTCGTGTGGAATATGATCGAAGGAAGAAAAAACCATCAAATATAGCTGAATTGTAATTATTGTGTCCATATGCCAAGCCGTTAAAAAGTAAACTAACAAAATTTCACAATTTCTTTAAAAGTGCAAAAACGCAAACGGATTGCGTGAATGAACTATTCAGTTCACGTAGGCCTGTTGACTAAACGTCAAGTGACAGAGACTTAAACATTGATAAATAAAACTTTATATTTCCATAAGACGTAAAAAAAAAAAGTAGCTGTTGTTGCAAACTCTTCAATCTTATTATATCTAACAAAAAATATTACTTGCGAAACAGTAAGAATTCCATGCCGACTACGCAAGCTTTGTACTGCAGAACCGTATAAGGGCCCATGTAAGGGTTGTAAGCCTGATCCTTCTTGTCTGCAAGCGGTTCCAATTCAAAAGGAACGACATCCCTTCATTATGAGAATATTCTTCATTTATTTCCAGATCATTTTTATCATAGCTTGAACTTGAAGATGACAAATTAGATCTGAACAGCCCGAAAAACTTTCGCAATCAGACGCTATATGTCAGTATGTACAGGAGCTGTAAAAGATGTGTGATGCATTGAATACAATCAGCAGTCCCTGAAATGGCGTAGCAAACTGTTATGACGTCACAAATCCTTTCAACTTTTTTCGGAACAAGCAATAAATGATCAATTTCTAAGTCATTTTTCATCATAGAAATATACTTTATTTCCAGGCTTTCTTGAAGGATTATTGAATTTAGGGATATGAAAAACCTATATTAGGTTAAATCTCAATTTTTTTTAGATGTCATGGCAGGACCACTTTAAACAAGTAATCAAAAGTTGTACATTGTTGATTTTCAGTGATATTGCATATTGGACATATTGGATTTCTCGTCCTAGTAGAAGATATGGCAGTATGAAGAAATCATTTTGACCCTTTCCATCTTCATTTTTTAAAGCGTTACCCAACAAACCCCTTTACTGTTACAAAATAATGTTAGTTTGGTAGTATACAGTAAATGAAAAGTGTGAAAGACTCACCAAAGTGTGATTATAAAAACAAAGTACACATTTCCGTAAATTGTAAACATAAGGAGAAAAACCGAATATGGTTTTCTGATTTTAACATTTGACCCTAATTCCTGAAGAATCATGTTAGAAGCTCGGAGCTATTCATTCACTCTGATTTCATCCTGAATTACTGCTAGTGCTTTCGTTTTCCAATAGATCCTTCATTTTCTCTTACCATCTTTGACACACATTTTTAAGTCACTGTTTATATTATGATTATTATATTTAATCAAAAGTATCACCACATCATTTCAAATGAGCCCAAAAGTTGGCATAGTGTTTTAATTAAATGTCCCTAGTGATTTCCAGTATATTATCAACCATGGACGGGATTGGCGTATCAAAAGTAGGAACAGTTTCAAAAACAAATTTGTCACCTAAAAGTGGAAGGAAAAGTCATAAATCACACTAAATTAAAAAAATAATTACCATATAAAAAGTAAACATAGTAAAAAATTGGGTGATAATTTCCCATGCACCCATATAATTCCCGCCTTGCTTTCAATATTTTTTCTACCAGTTAAGTATGTCTTGTCTTTTGATTGTACATGACAATTTTGTTCTAAATTTGAGGTAATTCTAGCTTGGCTTTATCAAGAGTAGGTGAACATGTCTATTTCGTTACATATCTTTATATCATGTACCTCTCTTAGTCTACGTTTTGTCGGCCACACTCCCCCGTACATGGTTTGCAGTTCATCGGTGTCAGTATTCGCTTTCCGAAATATTCTTCATAGGCGCATTAAATTCTTCGTCGTGTCCTTGATCTGCCTTTTCCTGTCGAAAGTCACACAAACAATAGATGCTCGAATAAGACAATTCTGGCATTAGACATTTAGTTTAATAGGTCAAACATAAACTACTGAATCAGAGGGCAGTGGGTCAACTGGTCATGCACTAATTATTATATCTTTTTATAAAGTACAAAGGTCACATCAGAAAATAACTAAGCACCCGACCCCGAAATGACCCCGACGCGTAAATCAGATGATTCACTGCAGTTCAGTGAGATATAAACAGGTATACGAGCCAAGACTTAAATGGAATGGCGGAAAAGGGAAACTAATAACATGGGAATAGTGTACATATAACGTAACGAAAACCATCTAATAGTATGCACCAATATAGCCGGTGACAATTGCTAAGGATATGCCACTCTGTCAAACCACTACACACAGACCCCACAGACACCCAGATAAGACGTAACGATGTACTGTACAAGGGGTTCTGACGACTTGGCCATTATGTTATATTACCAATAACGCCATTTGGAGAATTTTCCATATTCTGGTATCGCGTGTGTTTACAGAAATGTAGAAATCAATATTGTGTTATCGCCTTGCTCTAGGAATCCGTCTTGTATAATAACAAAGATTGATATCATATTTATTGATTTATTTTGGGGCTGTAGAATACAAGGGTGGATCTAAAGCCTACGAACATGATTGTTATAAAATCGGATTTAAAAACATTGTATCTCTAGCATAAAAGGTGGAAGAGACGTTTATGTTCAACACTTCAAACTGAGTTGAAGATTTCTGGTTTTCTTTCAAAATCACGCCTATACAATAGGATCTGGCTGGTATGCTTATCTAACAATCTAACAATAATCTTTGATTAGTGCAATCGGATATGCATAAATGTTTTCATTATTCTTCTGAAACTCACGTTTATGTAGATCCGAACAATTTCGCCGATATTTTCCGGTTTTGATAACCAATCGGCAATTTCTTTAATATCATCAGCCCATAGTTTATTTTTCTCGAAACATATAAGCTTTGCATTTGTTGCCAAGTGTCCAACACGCATCTGAAACAAATAATTAAATTATGATTATTTTAAGGGCAGAATATTTAATTCAGAAACGGGAGACGTAAGATAACCATTTGCAGAAGAGCGCCACGTCTATCTTTTCAAGATCAAGAACCAGCTTGGAATCCTGATTGCCAGGAAACTGAACTTAACATGTAAAGAATATGCAGTAGAATATATCTGATAACAAAGGTAGAAATTGCGAGTTTAATTTAAAACGTAGGAAAATATAATGTTTAATTAGAGTACGATAAAGTAGAGACTCGTCAGAATCGGTTACTGATCAATCACCACAACTGGTTATCAAAGGCCGTGGACATTGACTTGGTTTTAATTCAAAATATATAGTTCTCGTCCGGGTCGTATTAAAATTTATATAAATGCCAATAAGACTTACGTCATTTATGTTGCATTCTACAAGGTAATGGTCCATATATTTTTAAAATGTAAAATGCATTTGTTTCTCATCGGTGTCAATAATGTGCAACAGCCTTCAAATAGTATGCTAATCATTTGCAGAATCATTTGTTAAAAACAAATGCATGAGCCTTAAAAAAATATATAAAAATACATTTTTTGACCGTTTTTAGTTAAGATAGCCTATGAACTTATTATTTAAAAACTAGTTTTTAGTTAACATATATTTCATTTTTATATTCCAAAGATTGAATTATAAATATATTAGCTTTTTCTTGTACTTGGATTTATAGACATAAAAAAATATATAAAAAACATACCGCGTCATGGCACCACCAGTTGTCTATTTCCACGCTTCGAATACCCATATTAAGTTGATCAGTTAGGCTGAACTCGTGATTGGCAAAAGCAAAGCATGGCGTCTTGTATGGTGGTGGCCACTCACACGTATCATTACCTTTGACAAAAGAAATTATAAACTTTTTTGAAGATTAGATTGCTGTCGGTTCTCATCTGCCTATTCTTTTATAAGTTTCATTATTTGTATCTTCCTTACAAAACTATTCTAAAATACTAATAAATATATAATTTGGCTATTGTAACATTGCTAAAGTGGTCCAAATTCAAACGTATACAGTACTTCATGAACGTTTAAACATGAATTTCAAATAAATATGTCACTATTTTTGCTTCTTGCATAATTAAACTGGCAATCAAGTTTACCGTTTAAGTAGAGTAGTATAGGCATAAATGATTCTACCCAGAAAATAAATATATATTGGAGAGTCTGATAAACGGTCTAATCGGTCTTTTTTTGATCGACCTATATAATAACACTATAAAGAACATTTCAAACTGAATCGGCAATTTACGGAAAACTGATTAAAATAGTATCACATGGACGAAATTCACGTGTCTTTAATTTAATTGTCAACACAACAATATAAATATGTAGATTTGGGCTTTGGTGAGTGGTCTTTATTAGAAGTCTTATCATGCATGTACTGTACCCCACCAATTTGATATATCTTTTCCGTGTTAACTCCCTTATTTCACTATAAGTCGCTTGGAATACATGGTATGTAACTATTTATCTTTTAAAAAAGACAATTTTCTTACTTCCAAATCCATCTGCTCTGTTGTTGAATGCATTATGCGACTACAGAGAAGAAGAAGAAATCATGTTTCACTGTCTACAATCGACGAGTTATCTCAGCAATGAAAATCTGAATTAATAAAACAAATTCTTTATCATTTCTCCTCCAGAGAAGTTAATACATTTATAGTAAAGAATGGGCCGCCCCTTTTAAAAATTGTTTTAAATTATTTTCAAATCTTAATCCTCCCCACCACACCAACACCACCACCACCACCATGCACTGTTCAAGTCGTACAAGAAGAGGCAGTGATTCTTTCAAGAGAAAAACGTATCCATCCATGAGGTTTCTTACTGCATTATAACCATTTAAACAATGTGTATAATCAGTTTTAAAGGTATACTTACATCAAACAGCTGAAGATTATAGAAAGGTTCGTCGATCTAGCAAGGAAGAAAGAAACTGTGTGTAGCGCTAATACATCAAAGTATGCATGCTTACACAAACGGTGCAGCCCTAATACCAAGCATCAACATATTGCATGAATGCATTTCTTGAATAAACGTTTGGAAAAGTGGGTATCCCCCTTCCCCTCCCTCCCCCCTCCCCCATCCACTGCCCAAGTTGGGAAACGTGTAGCTACGCCATTCCTTATCATTCATAATGATTGCGTTATCAGAGGAGTCGTTGGCCTATTTGTATCTGATAACATAATACCACTTCCACACACAAACAGAGCGAATACCAACTTGTATTATCAATCTTTGTGTTTATTCAACAAAATCAGTTAAATCAAAAGAAAAATCTTTATAAATAGAAGCAGTTCTAGTAAAGTTAACCTTTGAATCAGCCGCTAATTATTTGCAAAGTTAATTAACCGGCACAGATCTAAATCAAATAAACCTAGTAATACCTCATAGAATGGTATTAGGCACCGAAAAGGTCTAACTAATTACACATTCCATTGTATTGACACACAATGGAATTATTACTTTATCTTAAAGTTGAACTTCAACCCCTTGATTTCACCCAATTCATCAGACAGCTTGAGGGACACGTTAAAAGAGAAGAAGAAGAAGTTTCTTTAAATACCTGCAGTTCTCTTTGCGTTTTCAAAGCAAACACCAGCCACGGATCAATCTCTACCGTGCCATGCATACAGTGACCATAATCATTGCACTATTTACAAAGAAACATATAATGATATAAGCATGAGGCAGTTATGAATCATCCCTCAGAAATGTCTGGATACGTCAAAGTAAGTTACCGCCTGGGTGAAGGAACGTATTTTGGAGGTGGATGGGGGACGGGGGTTGATGGGGTGGCTTCGAAAGTGTCATAAATTTGGGCCATTCTATAGTTCTTTAACAAGGCTTATGTTAAACTGTTAAAACCCTCTTTGGAAAGCAAAAAAACAGCCTTTTTCTCCTTTTTTTTAAATATTTTGTATTAAATTAATTTGAGTTTGTTTATTTTCTTTTGTATCGTTTCGTTGATTCCTCGATCAAGAAACGCAGGGGATTCAGTTTCTTGTCTCACTATAAGAGCGGCAGTAAAATCCCAGAAGTTCCTCAAAATTTCACATTGAAATCGAACAGTGGGCAGAAATCACTTTTTGCACACAAAGTTTCCGGTTATTCACACAAAGTCAACAAAAGTTGGACCCCGATCAATAATCATAATAAATTATCCTTTAGAAATGTCTGAATACGTCAGATTAAGTTACCGCCTGGGTGAAGGAACGTATTTTGGAGGTGAGTGGGGACGGGGTTCAGGGGATGGCGTCGAAAGTGTCGTATTTTGGACCACATAAAATCAAACATTAAAAGTAGGCAGAAACCACTTTTTGCACAAAATATTTCCTGTTATCTACACAAAGTCAACAAAAGTTGGAACCGATGAAAAATTATAATGATGTAGGCCTATATGTATTTCTAGAATATCATACCTACATGTATTTCTAGAATATTATACTGTAGGAGCCAGGCGGATGAGGGACCTTGGCCCCAATAATTTCATTCGCCTCTTTATTGCACCTGGCATAGGTGGGATAATGGGTGAAGGATATTCCCATACTCTCTTCGGTGGTTATATTTTTACGGTGAATTTTTCGGAAAGAATATTACTGGTTGTGATATGATTTTGTGACTTCAATACCATCCTCCTTTGAGTAGGTAAATGCCGCTTCTACCCCAGAGTTCCACCCTTGTGCCCTTTTGATGCCTAACGTATAAACAAAACTTGCTTCCAATAGACTGATAGAACAACAATGATGCAAATGTGGAAAGGATAACCGTCAAAGTAATCCAATCAAGGTATAAATAACTTACGTTTAAAATAATAATTTATACTGACTTAAGTTAAAATGACCAAACATAGTAAAATTAAGGTAACTTCCTACCTCACATACAACATCTGCACTCAAGTGTGTGCACGGTCCACAAAATGCAATAGGTAAAAGAAGAATCTGAAATATAAGAATATCGGACATTGTATAATATCCATTATATATATAACCACATATGAGGTAATATAGATTAATCAAAATAATTTTCCTTTGGCGTTTTATTCTTTAGATCGAACAATTCGTCCCATGGTAATTTCTTACTAGTGGCGTGTCTGAGGGGCTACTGGGGTTCTTGTCCACACACACACACACGCACACACACGCACACCTACACACAGGTATCCCGCTGGGTTTTTTTTTTGGGGGGGGGGAGGCTTAAAACTAATTGCTAGACACGCCCCTAAGCTTTACTGCAGAAAATTTAAACTTATTTCACTATGCTTAAGGGTAGTTTGCCTCGTTTTCTCTCACTAATAAATTTCCGTACCTGTAAACAATCACGAAATGACACAAACACGTAAAACAAGTGTTTTTCATTTCTTTTTTAGTATTTTGCGCGTTAATACACATTCGTCAATGCAGATGATTGCTTTGTACATTCGCCACTACATTCGTCTTTATGTCGCAACGGAAATAATTTTAATTTCTTATTGAATAATTTGCGTTAAACCAGTACCGAACCTTAAGTATATAAAATCAAAAAAATCTTATTCGCATTTGCCACTATATTCGTCTTGATGTCACAACGGGAACAAATTAATATACGTCTTAATTTCTTATTGTATCATTAGCGTTAAAAGAGCGCCAAACATTAACTTTATCATAAAAAAAAAATGTTATGTACATTCGCCACCTACGCCACTACAATCGTCTTGATGTCACAACGGGAATAAATTAATATGTCTTAATTTCTTATTATATCATTAGCGTTAAAACAGCGTCAAACATTAAATCTATCATTAAAAAAAAATGTTATGCACATTTGCCACTACATTCGTCTTTATGTCACAACGGGAATAAGTTAACATGTCTAAATTTCTTATTGTATCATAAAAATTCGCGTTAAAACAGCGCCGAACATTAACTTAATCAAAGCAAAAAAATCTTATCTACATTCGCCACGATATTCGTCATTGTCTAAACGGGAACGAATTTACATATTATGTTGAATCTCTTGCTTTATCTATTAGGCTGAATATCATTTGCTAAAAAATATTAATGAGTGCAATTGCATAATGTACTTACCAATAAAAAAGACTGAATAAAGAGCATTTTAAATATAAGTTTCCTCATAAACTGAATCCCAGAAACCAGCCATTCCACGACCTAATGTCTACCTCGTGAGTAAGAAAAGCGTTATTACTCTAAAAAGGATTAAAGCAACTATTTACCAGGAGCTAAAGTGGTAGCTAATGACCAATAGAGCTATCTTAATGATAATTGAACAAACATTACCGACTTGCACCACGCAATAAGTTGCCCACAACCAGGGTGTTTCAGCTGACGTCTTAAAGTTCACATGACTTTGTTTACATCGCCATTTTGTAGGACAGGAATATTTTTGACTGCTGTGCATTTAATTAGATTTACATACGTTTGCATGTAGTTATAGAAAATTATTTTTTTGTAAGATGATTATGCCGGAATCTTAATCCTGTCCCGTTGGTTGCACTAGTAAACGTATGACGGGGAGAATGAATGTAAACACATGTTGTAATGCATGTAAGTCCCAAAATTGTATCTTTTTTCTTTCGAGTGTTACTTTTAATAGCCGCTTTGAATCCCCCGGCCTCCTAAACTTTGAAACATTTTAATAAAAGGGACTGAGTCTGTTCATAACACCTACAGTATATAAGCAATAAGCATGTTCGAGCTCTGTCCCCGGGAATCGCCTCCTTTACCTGTTCATACAGCTGCACAGCAGCGGCGTAGAAAGATATTTCACATTTGGTGGAGAAAGATTAGATTTTTGTTCCAACAAACCTACAAATAAATGTATGAGCCACAAATATTCAAAATTATTTGCAACAGGGATGGGGAGGGGGAGGAAGAGGGAGGGTAGGAGAAACATTTCATAAAATTATTGAACATTTTTGAGAGAAAAAACGGCAACATTTCATGACAATTAAAGATAATTTCCTGAAAACTGAAGAAAATTTTCCCAAAAGGAAGGAATTTTCTCGAATATTGAAGTAAATGTAACGAAAATGGAGGAAATTTCCAGAAAAGGCTATTCAAAATTTGTTTTTCTGCAGACTGAGTCATGCACACTTTGAGAAAATACAAAATAAAAGTTATGTGAAGGGAATCTAACTCTTCAAAATCAATTCGTCAGATCTTAATCAATGGTGAGGGGGATATTTGGGACCCCATTAAAATCATTGGGGTATTCCCCACCCCTCTCTACCCGGTTCCTACGCCAGATACGTGCATCGTTATTTCATACTGATAGGGATCATATACTGCAATTTTCTTTTATTTCGCGACAAAATGGGTAAATAGCAACGTTTGAAATCAAAATGCTGATCAGTCACACTGGACTATCGCCATACCGGACTATCGCTTACCCTGTTAATTAAAACTGAGTCACGACATCGATGATCGATTGTGAGGCATGGGTGACATTGTATTGCAGAATTCTCCATTGAGGTCTTTAAAGTCATGAAAGTGGGTCGCGCAACTCAGCGATACCAAGTGAAATAGGCATGTAACACAGAGGTCTATCCTTTAGTGGTGATGACAGACAGCAACAACAATACCACGGATCGTAGCGCGCTGGGGAAAAAGGACCACCCCCTCCCTTATGCATGTCTGGATATAAAAAGTGTAATTTTCAGCTCGAAATGCCATTTTCATTTTGTGATAAAAAGTTCATCCTCCTAATCGATTAAAAAACTCCACGCTTGAATTTGAGTCATTTTGCACAATTACACATAGATCATGGTCCTGAATCGTATGTACTAGGAATTTTATATGGAAAATATCAGCCACACATTAAAACTAAAATAGATTATAATAAAATCTTAACTAAAATATATTTTCATAATTTAATGATCTTTCAGAAAAGCAACCATACAAATAAAGTGTTAGTGCATGTCACTATAGCTTTATTAACTGATTAATCGAAAATTAATTTGTACAACTAGTTAGTATCTGTTAATGTAGCCCAAGACCAGAAGGCAGTATAATGACCTTTTTGGTTTCATTTACGTCACAGTGGCAGTCTAAAGTTCATTATAAACATCAGATGAGCGTACTTGCAATGAAAAATCATACAAACATTTTCAGTTTCGTTGTCGTTTGAAGGAGCCCAAAATGCATATATTGCGGACAAACACAAAGAGAGATACTCAGGTATATGGACAAGCAGACAAGTAGATATTTCACATTCGTAGGAAAGGTTTAAAATCTGAACAGAACAGTTCTTAAATTATCAAAAAAGCACTTTTAGTTTCTGGCTAATTCTGTTTTTTAGTTATGGCTAATCAAGCAGGCATGGATCCAGAGGGTGCGGGCGCTCCCCCCATTCCCATCCTCCTCCCCCCTCCACCGTTTAGACCACACTTAGCCTCCGCACTTAAAATCTCTTTTTGCTAAACGTTCCCATTCTAATTGAAATTATGGTTAATATTTACACCAGTCTAGAGCTAGGGTGCGAGAAGAGAAACGTCTTTGCATGTTTTGCGCAAAGAATATCAAACCTCATGCACAACAGAACAAAAGTTAGTCAGACCTAATGCCCCCCCTCCCCCTTTCCCTCTTTTTCGGAAATTTCTGGATCTGCGCCTGCAAAGTATGAAGAATTTTTAATGTATGCAAAAGTTGTAAAGTATGAAAGAGGAGATAGCTTATAATCTTTCGTGAAATTCTTTTATCAATTTCTGTCCTAAATCTCAGTCACTACAAAAATGTTATCTTTTAAACTTTTATTTCCGAAAAATTTCTGATTGAGGTATGATGCTAAACCTCTTGGTCATCTGCTTCCATTTAAAGAATGGTGGGGAAGGATTAAGAAACAATGAGTTATCAGGTGGATATTTCATTAGTCACTTTTCTTTCTGATGTCACAAATTTAAGTAGATATTTGCATAATTTATTACACTGAGATTCTAAAATTGTCTGCTATCTGTCCAAAGATCTTTAAAGGAAAGGTATCGTCTCGTGAATACACTCATACAGTCAGAAGTGAATGCCGCCGAGCTGGTAACGTCACTTCTGGTACTCAAATTTCCCCATTGATTGCGAGAAATCTGCGATGTTATTGATCACAAATTCGCCATATAGAACATAGGGGCCTACATGTGTTACCAATAACATCACAGATTTCTCGCAATCAATAAGAAAAATTGAAAACCGGAAGTGACGTTAAAAGCTCAGCAGCGTTCTTTTCTGAATTTATTTATTGGATGATACCTTTCCTTTAAAGAATTATTTCAGGGTCAAGCAAGTCCATCGTTTATGAAAGAAAACTTTACAAAAATGGTGAAGAAACCATTCAAAAATCTTATTTCTGTTAAGGAGATATTTAAGTTTAAAGTTTTGTATCATTCGTGTAGAAACTCCTGAAATCAAATTAGTTGTGATGTCACAGTCTCAGATTCCTCAGTCTTTAGGCATGCTTTCATATTTTGTCCTGCGATTATGTGGCTTAAAAACCATGGGATGTCAAGATAGTAAGTATAACAGAATCTAGTAAGGGTAATTATAATTTACCACCTGAAGAAAGAAGAGGGAAAATATTTTAAATATTAAAAAGTTAAATCAATTTTCTTTAAAATGCATTAACAATTGTTAATAATGTGATGATGAGAGTGCCAACCTTTCATAGTAGACTTATTACACCAGTCATTTCTACACAAATAAGACGAAAGCTTTAACTTGTAATATCTCCTTAACGGATTAAGATTTCTGCACCATTTTGTTTGTTCTAAAGTTATGTTTCACATAAGATCAACTTGACCACTGAACTGATCCATGAAGAGAGCATGCATATGCAACACCAAACCACATAATTTGCAGGTGTGTGTTTATTTTGCACCTCACCTGTTCTTATAATAGTAAATCCATAAATATTGGTTAATACCATCTTGGGGAAAATGAGAAGACTTTAATGAAGTTCTGCCATCTTCTGCAATTATATTTGATTCAAATTTTACAGTACTTTTGCTGTTATGAAAAGATTTATACAAACAGTTACAAAATCACAAGATTTTTTGTCCCATTTTTTGTCCCATTTGCAGACAAGTTTCCATAGCAACTGTGAGAACTAGAATTTGTCACAAACCCTAATTTTGTCTTCATCACTTGTCCTGTCGCTTAAAATTTTGTCTCAAGAATTTAAAATCACAAACTCACTGGAAGTGTGTGTGTGGGTATTTGTGTTGGGGGAGAGGTACAGTCAAATTTACCTACCACAAACGTGTGTGTGGGGGGGGGAGGGGAATCCCCCCTCACCTAGTCTACAAATAATTCTCCAACTAGCTTATAACTTTGATATATAACACCTATACTTCCACCACTGCCTATAAATGATCAGACCAGGCTAGTACAATGGCTGAAAGGGAAATATGATCCAACTGTCTGCAATTTTCAGGAAAAAAAATAAACAAAGACAAACCCGATCTGTCAGGTCCGTTCTGACAAAATTTTAAGGAACAGGACAAGTAATGTTGGATCGGAGGATACTACAGAGTGCAGGCAACAAAACAGGAGCATGCTTATTGCTTGCTGATCGGTTTCTTTCCTTGACTGTTGATTGGCTGGATATTACCACCATGGGTGGCACACTTCTAAGACATACCAGCTGGTATAATCTTAACAAAGATTTTCTAAGCAAAAAAAAAAAGATTTCTTAAATAGATCTGTACAAACCTACACAAGTTGAATTTCAAAAGACACACTTGATTAATGAATAAACAGGTTAATGGCAAACTTATATATTTTTAGATCTTGATCATATTGGCATTTATAATAAACATGTATCATCTGCTGACCACATTACGATCAACAGCGTAGAATTGAGAGGCTAAAAATCCATCTATCCATCCATCCTTATAAATCTATCCAAAGTAATACAAACCACAATTGCACTTCCTTAACATTTTTGGTTGGCCAGTTTCTAACAGACAAGGTAATTAATCTTAAATGGCCCTATGTCTGGCAGACAAGCGTTCCCCTAATTTGGATTATGAAAATGAATCATGGAAATAGGATATTTCTCAAACACAATACCTTCGACTTTTGATTCCCCTTCTTCTTGACTGTGAGGTACATCATCCATATCATCAGTCCGAGTTCAATAATTAATCAATTTAATTAATTAGTTATCAAGGGGAAAGTTTGAAGGAAATTTGTTTATAAAAAGCATCATATGTACAGCCAAACTCCATCACACCCAACCTGACCTCCAACCACCAATGAAATAGCTGAACCACCCATCGGGGAGTGGTGGACCACCTGTGGGGGAAATCCTAGATCCATCACTGGATATGGCCCTCTTTGCAATTCTTTTTAACATACAGTATACTGTCTGTACTCCAAATATCCATTTTTCCTCCCTAAAATGCATTCAGTATATCAACATACAATTTATTACTGGTGCACTTTCACCTTACAAAAAAATGACAAAATCATTATAATTCAGACCTGTACAAGAAAGTTAATAACTAAGTTCGGATTTAAAAGCAGCAATTTGTGATGCGCATTAGGCCAAATTTTTAACATGATACCACATTACATAACTCATTACTGCTACAGTAAAGCAATACGAAACAAACTTGCATACTGGCAGGCACATATAGGGCCAAGGAGCATCCCCCCCCCCTCCCCCCATCCCCTTTGCTGAATGTTGATTATTTTTGGGACAGTTTTTTCAAAATTATTGTAACGGTTATGCTTCTGAGTTTTTCCGCTTTATATATAGTTCACTCAGGTGAAAATAATTTTTATGGAGGTCGGCTCCCCCCTTTGAAATTTCAGGCTACGTGCCTGCATACTGGTACCTCTGACGCAGCTATTATTTATGCTGACCACTTCCTGTAATGTACATGTAAACAATACCTTCTAACAAGTACAAAGTGCAACATGTCCTACACAAACCAACTAGGAAAAAGCAGTTATCAAAAGTTGGTTCTCTGTGCTGATTCTAGTGGATCATTTGTTTCTAGCACAATAGGCCTTCGTTTAATGCTTCTTCCAACTTTTCCAAATAGTATATTTTGTTAAAGTGTTTGAAGTATAAGCTATGCATATGAGGAAAAATGGTATTAACGCTGTTTCTATGTCCTGTTCCAAGGGTCTAATAAAATCATAGTTTAAGTCTCTTTCCCACAATGCTTACAATACATTTTTGCAATTTGATAAACTTGTTGCAAAATGTTTCAATTTTACTGCATTAGTGATTCAAAGCTAATAGACATTAGATTCAGACTTCAGGTAGCAGAAATTCCTCTAACAAAGCAGCCATTTTCACTCCATTTTTACATTTTTTGCATGGTGTCAATCAAAACATGCACGTTGTAATAAAAAAAATAAAAAATACTTCTTTTCATCAACACCATCAAAGCTTAAGTCCACTGGATCAGCAAAAGAAATGCTTAAATCATGAAGCAAATCAGTACATACATTTTCCAACTACTTTTTTTATCCTAACTAGTCATCAAGCTCTTTTACTGTTAATATACAGAAACAAATAATGACATTTGACTTTTAAAGATAGAGCCAATCTAGATTTGTAATATATAGAGCAAGTTACTTTTCACTTTATTAATCTATATGTCAATGGTAATATTGGAGGCTAAACTAGCTTGTTCATAAATAAACATTTCCAACACTTATCCATCCTATTCTGCATTTCGATTAGGCAGTGAGCAATTTCTTTGTTAATTATAAATTTTTATATTAAAAGTCTAAAACATTAAGTTCTTTCTTCTCACACACAGGATAGATAAATAGAATTTACTCTATTCAATACACTCACTCTCAACAAATTTGTTTTCTTTCATCAAATTTCCGTTTCAATTACTATATATATTCCCGTGAATTTTTAGTTTTATATATATAATAGAGGACTATTGAAGAAACAAAATACTGAAAACCCATGTTGATATCTTATTCTGCTTTGGAGTATATTACAATTTCAAAGATTTCACCAGTATGTTAAAAAGTTACCTGTGTGGTGTACGTTGTCACATCATACTTGTGGATCCATGACAATTTTGATATACTTCTTTGTAAATTAATTGGCGCTTTCCAATTTATTAAAAACATTTTTTATTAAAATATTGCTATGGAGTATAGCATGCACTTTATAAGGACATGTTTTGCCCATTTGCTCATGAACAGTACCTAAATATTTGTATTATTATCATTTTTTACAGAAATACATAACTTCAGATGTAAATATATTTCTGTATTTCATCAGTATCTCCTATTTCAAAACACCCCAGGCTGGAAACAGTTTGAACAGCACCTTGTGCTACTTTTTCTCTTTGACCCATTCAAAATGGCCGCACCTTGCCTGAGGGTTCTTCCTGTGGCCCTCTGGCCTGTTACATACAAAAAATCGTTTCCCTAAATTTGGGCCAGCCTTCTTCACAGTTCTTAAGACACATTTTTCTCTGTGACCTTTACAGAGTGGAGGAGGCGGCGGACCCTTCAGAATACTCTTCCAAGACAAGGCAAGTTGTTTCTTATTAGTGGTCTTGGTATTGGAATCGCTGCTTTCATCATTTGCAGCAGATAAGTCAGTCTTGCCATCACAAGTCGTATCGACCTTTAACCCATTTTCGGAAACAACTACACCATCACCCTTTCCTTCTCCTGCAGGTTTATTACTTTGTGATAATGTTCCATCAATTATACTATGCACTTGACTTATTTCTAATTTAACAGTTTCCTCAGTCTTACTTTCTTGTGAAGAGCATGAAGACTGTGTCTCCATTGTAACCATTTCCTCAGTCTTACTGTCTTCTGAAGAGCACTTAGACTGTGTCTCCATGGTACCTGTTGCATCATGCTTCATATCAGCCCACAATGCACCAACCTCTGCTTCAGAACTCCTTCTCGTTTTCTTTTCCTTGTGGTGATGCTTAGATTTCTTCGATTTCTTCCTATGTTTAGATGATTTCATCGTCTCTTTCGACAAAAAGAATGACTTTATGTCAGCATTTTTGTTTTTACCTGCTCTTTTCAATTTCTTTGCATCTGAATGACTTAATTCTTCACCAGAACGTTTCTGACGAAGTATATTATCCCCTTCATTTTCTTCTTCTTCATCACTAAGCTGCGCTGTCCCCGGAGATAACTTTTTAAAAAATGCAGACAGCTTCTGTTGCTTCCCGACAAACTCTGGCATGAATTTGGCACACAATGCAGGACACTTCTCTGAAGCTACAAGATCATTTTCAAATTCCGCTTTTACTGGACAATGATCTGAACCCTGAATATCAGTTAAAATCTTGCAGTCTTTTAATTCATTTACACAAAACTCTACATCAGTAAAAACATAATCAATTCTTGTGCCATAATTAGTCTCACGTGCACTAGTAAGAGTTGACCAGCATGTAAAAGCTTTGCGCTGATGTGGATAACAATACCTGAACGTATCGACAAATGGTTGATTACTTTTTGGGGTAACTGAAGAATCCTCGTCTGTGGAAGGTTTTTCTGTCTGTTCGCTTCCTTTTTGATCCTTTGTTACCTCTCGCAGCAGCTGATTCAGCCACATTCTGCTGGGATTGGATGCATATTTCTCCTAAAAATGAAAAAAATACCATCAGGTTGAAAGTCAAAATAATAAGCATAAATTAACAACATAATGATTGGATTTGAAAACCTCAGCAGGTTGAAAGTCAAAATAACAACAAAAACAATTTTTTACCAACCTAATAACTTCTTTTGAAAAAATCACCAAGTTGAAAAGTCAAAATATTAAAATAATTGCAAAAAATTTAACATCTTTTAACAGCATAATAACTGGATTTGAAAAATTCATTAGGTTGGAAAATTAAAATAGTAGAATGTTCATAAATGTTTATAAAAAAAATTGAACAACATTATAATAACTAAATTGAATTAAAATTTTTTTAATGACTAAGAGGATTTTTTTTCGCTTCATTGGCTCTAGTGAAAGAAATGTGAACACGAAATAAAATAATCATTAATTCTATTAGTTTGTTTGATGAGGGTTTAATGGCACCATGACAATGAGGGTCAAATTGTGCCTGAGAGGTTAGATCATTCTAGGGGTAGGAAGGTAAGGAAACGGGGAGAATGAGAGAAATACAAGAACTAAAAGTCGGAAAGCTGGGATCGAGAGAGGAGGTGCATGGGTGAAAGGAAAGTAGACAGAGAAGAGGGGGGTACCAATGGAAGAGGAGGACTGAATATGGTTGTATGTGTGTATATATATATATATATATATATATATATATATATATATATATATATATATATATATATATATATATGTGTGTATATATATATATATATATATGTGTGTATATAT